>JAGDQP010011558.1:0-52671 GCA_022664845.1 Lepisma saccharinum
GTTCCGAACCACTCCGTTCTCAGCTTTAAACATCCCTTGAAATGTGAAGTCATTTGCTTTAAAAGCTTTTCGTTAAGAGCCATAACTAATCCTAAATGTAAATGTACTGATGAGCTAAGGACGGGTCCTACTCTGTAAAGTGGGTTCCGAACCACTCCGTTCTCAGCTTTAAACATCCCTTGAAATGTGAAGTCATTTGCTTTAAAAGCTTTTCGTTAAGAGCCATAACTAATCCTAAATGTAAATGTACTGATGAGCTAAGGACGGGTGCTACTCTGTAAAGTGGGTTCCGAACCACTCCGTTCTCAGCTTTAAACATCCCTTGAAATGTGACCATGTCGAGCCATCCACGCGGCATTAAGAAACAATATGCCGATTAACAGAGCAACAGACTTGTTGAGTTCACATGGATCACTCCGGTGGAAACGTGGTAAGGAGTCGACCGTGTCATAAATTGAAGGTACCAACCCGGTACATACCTGGTGTGGTTGAGGAAAACCTAAGTCGGGACAGTCAGCCGCTGGTATCGAACCGATGATCTCTCCAAAGTTGGGTATGATGGCCGTTTGGAACAAAACACTCATATTTACGTTTTATCATACGCGCGAGCTGCCTGGAAAGAGAAAAATCTTAATTTATCCTTCCTTTCTCTGGTCGACCGGTGAATCTTATGCTTTTTCCCTATTAGAAGACGTAAGAATATCAGGAATTCTCGTATGTGATAACTACATATGCTCATCCTATAGGTGGCAGTTTCCTGTGTGAGCGACTTTAGAATACAATGTTCTAATCGTGATTTGAATCCAATGCAGTATCTCCTCTCCTAAAGTTCTGAATCGTCCGCCTTTACCAACTGTCAGGTGAGAGAATGCTTTGGTTAAGATTTGAATTCGACCTACTAGCGACTCCTCGTTGCGTAGGTAAGTCCCGTGCTTGACCGCCTTTACCAAGGAATCCAATGCTCTACTGTTTGGGTGTCTTTCCCTTAAAGTGGAAGCAGCTAGGTTCGAATCCCAACTATACTGCTTTTCCTATTAAGTAACGTAGAGTTATATCCGATATTGTACCGAGTAGGCGTAAGCAGGAGTAGCCAGGTTTGAGTCTCGAGCCTCTGCTCCGACGGCTATGCGTCTTTCGTTCTGGCCGGGATTAAAAGTTGAGCTGATCCGATGCGGTATTTTCCCTAAGCAGAAGTACTGAGGTTTGAACCCTACTCGGTCTAATGCTGTGGCGACTATCCTGCTTTCCCCTAGTTAAAAATGTTCAGGATTGAACCCTAACCTCTGCTCCGATGGAGTAGCCACTTTAAAATCATAATATGCATTCATCTTGTTACTAATAAGTATAGCTAAGCATAAGCGAAACGACTCTGACCGAGTCTTGAACTCTGGTCTTCCGATAACGTACCGGCATCTGAAGCTGAAATTGATCGCTTATACTCTACAATTGTTCCTATTTGCTACTTTTTAAAACCAGAAATACTATAAAAATGATACATCAACTCAATATTATTTGTAAAAATGTATTAGAAATACGGTTTCTTCTGAATATTTACTTTAAGTGTCTCATATAGGCAACTTCATGTATATCTGTATGTAAATATCTCTCTTTTCTCATTCTGCTCCAAATGCGGAATGATGCGATAATTACGTCTGTGTGTTTGAGTGACTTTTTCCTTCCTCATCTATAACTATTGATCGGTAATGCACGTTCTGGGAAGCAAGTGGTCAGAGGGAAGGAGTAATCTGTCTCCCCTAAGAGGACACGAAAAATCTTCGTGTTAAGCATCATTTCAATCAAAACAGAGGATGCGGGCTCCCACACCGCAACGGCACGTGACCGATATCGTGTGATTTCGACATTTTAGGGTAATTCTGAAGGGGAAGGCAATTCTCCATTTAAAACAACGTTATGTATGAAGTCCGTACGTATCTACTCCAGATAAGGGGAGGTGCGGGGCAAGTAATACAGAGGGGTAGAGAAAGAGAGCTTTTTTTTTAACTTTTTTTTTTCCTCTTAGAGATGCCGTATTGATCAGCTTATATGAGTGCTTCAGTTGCACGGCTTATGAGGGAATGAGAAGGATCTATGCTCCGATTCTGGATATTGGTATGTACGTTGTTTTCGCTATAATGTATTGGAAATTCAATAATTTTTACATATTTGGACTAAGAAACTGTGTAATTCATTGAGAATTGGAAGAAGTCTCTATAATTTAAACAGAATAATGGCTTCATTTACTAATTATTGGGACGTCGTATAATGCAATAGCATCTGTATATGGGGAAATGTTAGAATAATAAGGCAATTAGAAAATAGTTGAGAAAAATAGCAAAATTATTACATGAAAATTGTGATAATTGAATAACATGGTATGTATTTAATAATAATAATTGCTGTGTAGATTGAGGGTTTTACTGTATATAGCTTAAATTAGCGTATTGAAAATCGCGGGAGTTCTAAAATTAGCGCACTTACTTTTGGAAGACCCCGTATATTTGGGTAAGTTTTGTCGACTAATGCTACTCTGATGTCACCACCTAATACATCATAAAGGATCTAGAGAGATGAAAATCGTCATTATGATAAGGGTTCGTCAACATACAACGCATAACTAAAGAATTAACAGTCTGCGGTGTTATCAAGGCAAGACAATAACAACAACTAAAGAATTTGCGTCGGTGTTTTAAGAACCAAGAGATGTTACCTGTATGGGTTTAATAAGCACATGTAATACGAATAGCTCGTAAGATATAGGTGTGAGAAATTATAAATGAACCTTTTGAATCAGGATCTAGGCATGTTTCGTATGTGTTATTTCAATGCTATAAATACATATGGTAAACTGGGAGTGTAACACGTCTCCAAACACTTCTTCCAAGTTTGCAGTTACAGAAAATCATTGTTAATCGTGTGATTACCAAAAACACAAGTCACAAGGGAGCATAAACGCACATTATGCAAAATGTTAAAAAATGTCAAGGATATACGTGACGAATAAACAAGAAATGGCATCGTGTCTCATTGAATTATTTGCAAGGCAATGCGTGGTATAGAGCGTATATATGGTCAACAGCTGGCGACCATAAAATAAAATACACACGTGGTGATCCATATATGCCTAAAGGCAATAGAATACAACGCTAAAAAACAGCCTTTTCCGTAACAGAGTACAAGGCAATAACTTTTACACTTCGATAATACAGAATGATGGTTTAACTTTAGATGTGATCAACCATATTTCTAAAATTTACAGGATAAATTATATGTTTGAAATTTTGCTAGTGGTATTCATAATCAAAAGAGAAATAACAAATTAAGTCATATACACTAGAACCTCGTTTATCGGGACTGCGGCATAGGATAGACACTTCATACGATAGAAACTTGAATTTACCTCTCAACGTTCATACGATCGACACCTCAGGAGAAAAAACCTGTTTCGGCCGTATGCAGTGTCGATCGTATGAAGTGTCGATCCTATGAAGTTCTCATGCGGAATTTTTCTCATGTTTCCCCTCAAAAATAGTTTTAAAAAATAATAATTTAATTGACTTTTTTTAAGCTCTACATATTTCTTTTATTGTGAATTTTGTTCTTGATCACCAGATATATAAAAAAAAGCTTTTAGAAAAGTAAATTACCTACATAGGATAGACACTTTATATGATAGACACTTCATACGATAGAACCTTCATACGATCGAAACCAGTGTTGCCAACGTAAGTACGAGAAATTTTCTCACTTATTAGGAAAATTATCGATTTTATAGAAAAACTTCCGTATGTTGCTGCAATCTATTATGAACCAAGAAATAACATTATTATTATTATTATTATTATTATTATTATTATTATTATTATTATAGTGAAAGTAGTAGTAGAGCTCAGACATGTAGGTACTAAAGTACCAATGAGATGTGGGTTGGATTCGAATCGTCAACCATATTGTTTTCTCTATTTTCCTCAGCCCTACCAGAAATGCCGGGATGGTACCTTGTAAACAGGATGAATGAACCTTGCCAAGTCCTTACCTTTGCCAATTTGTGTAGAGTTATTTAAAAAAATACGAATATAATCTGTTTAAAAATTGGAACAGCTTCTGTAAGACGAATGTTTCCCTAAGTTTCCAAATAAATTTTGGAAATGTCCCCTACATTAGCTGTTATAAATGTCACATGTACTTTGGTATTTGAGGTCTAATATCGATCTCTCTTTAAATTCGATTAGAATTTCTAGTTTCTCAATGTTTTTAAAAATATATATGTTGGCTGCCATTAGCGCACTTCAAATCAAATCTACAGGAAATTAATTTTGTTTCTTATCTACATGTTTTTCCCTGGGAGACAGATGTTCTTAGCAGTATTACTCATATGTGCTTTTACTGCTTACATACCTTTACTGCTGAATGTGATTTTTTTTAAATTATTCAACCTGTAGAAAAGGGGAAAACTGATTCACTCAGTTACAAGAGAGCCTTTTCATAATGCAACTGAAACAAATACGAAACGAGCTTACTTCCGGTCTACTATCAAAACCGAGTCATTCAATAACTTAATTTCATACCAATCATACGACACCTAAAAAGGAGTAGAGAAGTTAATCGTTCTTTAAATATGTGTATGCCCTATTGTATACAGAATGAATCAGACATGAAACAAAGGTTTTATCCCATATACAGGGTCTGGACTCAACTAGTTCTATCAAGGTTAACACATCATATGGAAACAATTTTGCCATCTTCAAAACTGAATCTAAAATTATAAGCAAAAGAATGCCTTCTACAACCTTCTCACCCACTCACTATAATTGTACTTGTAACCCTTCGGTTTACTCCGATATTTAATGAAGTGTGTGTGTGTGTTAATCAAAATATTATTGTGTTTTTAAATTACATTTTAGAGCTGATATAGAAATGTATGTAAATAAGTTGCCAGCACTTAATTTTTAATCATTTATATATTGCTTATTAGAATATCCCCATATTATGTTAAAGTGATTTTCGTACATGTATTATTATTCTAGGTTTTCTTTTTTGCATTCATCTGACTCTCTCGTTTTTTATATATATAGGATTTTAGCCAGCTTCTGTTAGTACAGCAAAAGCTTCCCATTCACTCCCTTCTCTGTTTTCTTCCCAACGACTTTTTTTAAACTTTTTTTTAATAGCGTTATGCGGGGCGTATAAAATAGCAAGCTTCCTCGGCCCTTGACTGACTCTCACTCCTTCGTTCAAATTCTTCACTGTACGTCCCCCCGTCGGTGATATAGGCATTCGGACTCTGAAAAACCAAAGTAGTGTCTTTGATTAAGTTACATTTTGAACTTATCGTCGCTTCTGGAGTTAATGTATTCTTAGAAGTTAGACTCATATTTTTCGTAGCAACAAAACTTAAGCATCGGACACAGGATATCTCACGAGTCATGTTAAAATCGTCGGTGAAGGGGCGAAGTGGCGTAACTCGAAGAATTACGTTTTTAAGTTATGACTACCATTCATGTTTGACTAACCTCCTCTGTTTCCTGTCAAAATTTCGTGGCTGAATTCCCACTGGTTCCGGAGATATAAACACCCTTCAATTGGCGTATCTTGAATTTTTCTATATTAAAAAAATGCGAAGGAGCGTAAGTAAGCCCATTCGCCCACTTGTAGTTTCTTCAGTGGCTGCTAAGAAATGAAGGCGCGTACTGGCGTAACTTTCTATCGGTAAAGTCCTTCGTCGGCAATGCTGCCACCGGAAGAAAACAATGTTTATTTCAAGCTTTGTTGACAACGAACCACGGTTTCTTTTGTCTGAAAGCGCCTCAACAATTCAATCAAAGTAAGGATAGAAAACATACGTGTTTTTTTCTTTCAGTTTTCTATGTTCGTGTTTGATCAGATTCCAGTTTCCTATGCTTAGGATTTAGAATTAGAAGCATTGTGCAACTGGCTCTTGTTGGAAGAAGTTGCTCCCAAGATGGATGTGTTAGTAGAGTGGGATACTGAAGGGCTGAATGTTGTAGCAGATGATGAATTGGAGTGTATTTCAGGAAAGGCAATTGCTGTGGGTTCCTGTGTAAAAATGTATTGGTTACCGGACAGTGGTATTGTGGAGTAGTGAAAGACATAGAACGTTCCGAAGTTCGGTGAAGAAAAGTGTAAGGAAAGTGTCAACAACTGGTGAAACTGAAAGTGAAGTTGATATTCCCCTCACACAATAAATAAAACGAAAGGAAACGAAAACCTAAATTCCAATTACAGGGATATTATACATTGTGATGGAGACGATTCTGACGTTGATCCAACATATAAAGTACGAGGTTGTGAAAGAGAAGTATTCAGTGCATGCCCGATGTGCAAATATCTTGTTGTGCTGGAAACACTTCGATAAACCATTGAATTGTGAAAACGGCCATGAACTGATTGAACCTTCGTGTGATGTGAAGAAAGGAGTGAATGAGACATCCAGAAGTGATGTGAATGTGGACTCACTGCTAGAAAGCTACGAAATAGATCTAGAGAAGAAAAGCATTTGTTGCTTGAAGAAAGAGGCTGTCGGAAGAGAAAGAGAATTGTCGCTAAAGATTTACGAAGCAAGGGTGAATCAAATGTTAGTCAATACACAAAAAAGTTAGTTCCAGGAAGAAATCTGAAAGTAAGATGTGATGGAAAATGTCAAAAGTTTGGTAAAGAATGCTTTAAAATCACAGATGCTGAAAGACGTGAAATTTTTAAGGACTTTTATGCAAGTGGCGATCTTCAGCTTTAGCGAGAATTCAACAGATATGTAAAGGTTTCTGACGTTAAACACAAATCTACGCAAAATGAATCTCGAAGATCAAAAACAAATCATTACTTTTTACCTGAAAAGGAAAGAGAAGTAGTATCCGTGTGTAAAATCATGTTTTTAAACACACTTTCAGTATCAGAGAAAACAGTGCGAACTGCTCTAGCCAAACGAAGAGACTCAGGTGTCATTGAGAAAGAAAAGAGAGGAGGAAGACGTCAGAGCCAACTGGAAAGGGACAAAGTAATAGAGAAAATGATAATAGAATACATAAACAGATTCCCACGAGTCGAATCTCACTATTGCAGGAAAGATACAAAAAGACAATATTTGAATTCGGATCTCACGAAAAGCAAAATGTATAGAATG
Organism: Lepisma saccharinum; assembly: GCA_022664845.1. Classification (NCBI taxonomy): domain Eukaryota; kingdom Metazoa; phylum Arthropoda; class Insecta; order Zygentoma; family Lepismatidae; genus Lepisma; species Lepisma saccharinum. The sequence goes on from JAGDQP010011558.1 coordinate 7,139, forward strand.
TTCATTCAGGATCATAAAGATAAAATCATCCCTTTACCAACTTATCAGACATACAGAAAGATATTTAAAGGAATGAACCTTTCTTTTCGTCGACCGAAAAAGGATACGTGTGGTCTTTGTAGCAACTTTCTGGAAGGAGATAAGCAGAAGAAAAGAGAACTAGCTGATCAGTATCATAAATATATCGTCCACAAGGATGCTGTAAGAAAGAATAAAATGGAAGCTAAAAATACACCGGACTTTCAATACAAAATTGTTGTTGCAGTGTTTGATTTGCAACAAGTTATTTATCTTCCCATTTCTATTGAAAACAAGTTATTTTATAAAAAACGACTATCAACATACAATTTGACAGTTAATGATCTGAAGACAAGGGAACGTCATTTCTTTGTTTGGTACGAGGTAGTGAGCCACAGAGGTGCGTGTGAAATCTCCACTTGTCTACACAATTTTCTTTACAGATTGGATGAAAAACAGGTTGAAGAAGTTTACTTCTTCGCTGATGGTTGTACAGGCCAAAATAAAAACTCAATAGTTGCAGCCATGATGCTCTACACTGTTACTATGGCTCAGCATATCAGAGTAATCACTATAAATTTATTTGAATCGTACCACGGACAAAACGAAGGAGACTCTGTCCACTCAACCATTTCGACGGCACTAAAACCAGCTGGAAATGTATTCATTCCAGCTCAGCTACTACCAATTTTTAGACTTACACGATCTGCTAAACTATACACTATGCATTCCCTTGGATACAAGAATTTCTTAGATTTGCGAGATGTCGCATCAAATTTGAGGATCCTATCTGTACGGAAGGATGATAATGGTGATAAAATTGACTGGACAGGCATACGAGAACTAATGGTGATCAAGCATCAACCACCTAAAATTTATTTGAAGGACAGTCACTTGAATGTGATTTATCGGAGTACCTCGCTGCCAAGGAAAGTTATATTCACCAAAACTCCGAAGTATCTTCACTCATATCCCCCAAGGATTCTACCACAGAAGTATGTAGATTTGATGTCTTTATGTGAAGGAGATACGCCTGTAGTGAGAGATCCTTAATTTGTGCAATTCTACAAAAATCTTCCACATTGAATACAATTTAAAAAAACCTCTTCATAATATGTTATTGTACGAGCCTTACAGTCCCATAGTTATTCTTAGTTAAATGAATATGAATTCTGGTTGTACTTATAACTATGGGACTTGTACGATATAAAGTGTTACTATATCTTGAATTGCACGATATCTATTATTAATTTCTGTATTTTATTCACTTATCTACTATTTTTGAAAGCAATGGATTTAATATATAGATATGAATCTACGGATTACTTACAAATAAAGGTATAAATGTAATATACATCTTATTAAATACTTTACATTGACGGAAAAATTAATAAAAGTATCTCTACACGCCAGAAAAATATTATTTTCTCTATTTTTTAGGGGGCGTAACGTTTATATTAATGTTTAAAACGAAAAGGCGAATGGGCGTAAGTGATTCCAGCGAATTCTAGCAAATTTTCCCAGCAGAAATGAAATGTTCAACATGTCGTTTTTCTTCCCAGATGTAACAATAATCATACACTTATTGTGCAAAATTTGAAATGGATACAATAAACATCAAATGAACACGATGGTATTATGTTTAACAAAAAACTTCAAATCGCCATCCTGAAAAATCGTAGAAATCAAAATAAGCCACTTCGCCCCTTCCTTGACCGACGAAATTTGTTCTTGACCGTGTATATGTTGAAAGGGCGTCTTAATTCGTCAGTGATTTATTCCTGTTAAATGCAAGCACAGCAATCGTATTTTCATCGAACAGTGGGAGTTAGGTTCGGAATTAACAGAACTAATGTGCTCGTAATCAAATTATCTCACCTCCCTTTTCCCGGTCTTATGTGATCGGATAGCATACTTCGGTTTTGCTTAGTGATTGCTGTTTGATAGTTGCTGTTGCATATAATTTCGTCCGTATGCATTATGCCACTCCAATTGAATATTTGAATATTTTCTTCCACTAGGGAGGCCTTATGTGGTCATAATTTATTAGTTTGTGCTACTATCTCTCATGTGACATACCCTTATATGGGAAATAATATAAAAGTTCTCCTATCGTGATTTCTCTAAGGCCTAATGTGGTCTATTTATTAATTATTCCCGCATCGATCTTCAGTATGTGAAACGTTATCGTTGCCCTAATAGAAATCATCGTTGCAAGTAACGAGAGCATTCTGAGCAAGTTGAAACATTAATTGTAATTCTACGGGCCTTATTACTGAACTGCGGCAGGTTCTTGTGAGAAAGTTCAGTTTTCTCCGTTGCGGTCCTCTGTCAAGTGAGCCCCTTAGGTTGATTTTTTGCGTGAGTCAGTTTTTTTGTCTTCATGCGAACGCCCTTTTGTGGGTTAATAGCAACTTAATGACGGTGTAGGTTATTGTAACTTGCCTGATTGTCAATTGTTAAATATAGGAATCCCCTAGTGTTGGTGACGGATTAATAGAACCTTGATCAGCCCCCGTCTAGATATTGTTTTCAACCTAAGTGCTCACCAACAATCAAGTAACTTATTAGAATCATCAACCTACAAAGTCAGATCAATGGTATTTGCTTTTTTCTTTACAAACAACGCACAAGAACTTATCAAATTATTTATAATTCGTACATTTTTAGGTAGATTTCGAAGCAATACTACCTATTCAGGTGGGTCGAAGTTGAGCACTTCCGGAAAATTCCCTCATATCTTCACCGATCATGGTCCCTACTAGACTCTAAAAATACCATTTTTAAAAATCGATTTTGGATATGTAGTAATCATATATATAACGCTTTTTGGCACACGAAAGCGGCCGTATTTCTTAACCGAGTCAAACCAAATTTAGAATACGTATATATTGGGTTAAAAATTCAATCCCACTCGAAGATGGTCCAAATCGGTCCAGGAATTGGGGGGTTATGCCCCCCGAAACATTATATGTTTAACTTACTCTAGTGGCCGCATGTCTTAACCAAACTTGCCATAGATATACATTGGGGTAAAAAATCGGCCCGTTTGGAAGAGGGGCCAAATTGGTCCAGAGGTTCGGGAACTATGTCCCGCCAAACGTTCCATGTTTAGTTTATGTAAACAAAATAGTACAGACAGAAAATTGATCACAATTCGAAATCTACCTACCGGCTGCAGGAAGATGCAAGAAGGGATTATTTTACTATAGTATAGAAAGGTATCGTACATCACGCGCTGATAAATATTGTCGTTTCCTATGATAATTATCGTGCAAGTTGGCAACTATGTTGCTGTCTCCTACACTTCTCACAGTCGCACTCACGTCACACACACTACGTAAGGGATCACGCGATCGTGGATAACCAGTAGTAGAGTTTTCGATTGTATGAAGTTTCTATCCGGTGAAGTGTCGATTCTACGCAGTTCCGATCTGTTTTTATCTCCGTAGGATTAAAACGCGCTATTTAAAATAAATTATTGTACACTATTATCATATTAATCACAAATTCCTCTCTTATAACGCGTTGATTACACACCGGAGTAGAATATGTGAGCGTTTCTTTAAATTTAAATTTTTAAGAGCGTCTGATTGGTCGAGAGTTTGTGACGTCACACTGGTGAAGCGCTGTGATTGGCTGATTGTGGGAAAGGCTAGTGACGTCAGAGACCATCACGTGACCTTAGCGTAGCATTGAGTGGGCATATTAGAAAAAATGAGAGGCTTGTGACGTCACAGAGCGTCAGGGAGCTTAATGTACCATTGGGCGGGAATATCAGAAAAAATAGCATTATTGAATGAAAAGAGTGGTGAGCTGGCAAGATAACCTAACGCTGTTTGTGCTAGAGTATGGTTGAATTAGTGATGTAAGATTGGGAAAAAAGGCCGTTTCGAATTCCCCATCATGTGAACATTGAAACAGTGTACTGTTAAGGAAGATGTTTGTTTGAGCTGACCTCAAATCCGGGGAGGTTAAATATATTGTAAACTACTGGAAAATTAGATGGTGGTAGGGTAGTTTTAATATTGACTTAGATTATGGTAACAGCTCTAGTAAGAGCTTTAACTTTCGAAAAAGTGTCTCGTTATTTTGATTGGCGGACGAGAACCAATGCTCTTTTTTACTAGGTTGAGCACATCCTGATGGTCAATTTTGACCTTTTTTATATCATACTACTATCTCCTCACATAATTACTCATATACTCACCTATTTAAAAATTGCCTGTTTATTTTGATTGGTCAGGCTATGCCAATGCTCGTTTTTTTACCACGTTGAGTACTCCTGGTGGCCAATTCAATCAGTGATTTTTTTTGCTGCTGCTAACCCGCTGGTTAGCTCCTTCTGAGCGTTACGCCCTCATTTAGGGATGAGTTTTCATTTTGAACATTATATTTTATAATTTTTATTCGCTGGTCTACGTGTTTTCTCTACTATCTTACATCATCATGCTTTTTTTTGGAGGGGGTATCGTTCGCTGTCTATAGGCAAATTTAATCTTTGTAGATGTGAAGTATTTTATCTTTTTTTCTGTTTGATTATTGGCTCTGCGAGGGTGCTATGAATTCTGGGCAGTCAGGTGTTGATAGTGCGTTGGCCATTTCGAAGTTCTCGTGCTCGTCAGTTATGGAGTATCGATATATGGTACTCAGTAGTGAAAGTGGTGTTTGGATTAATATCTCTCGTGGGTTGAAGCTCAGATCAGTCTCTATGGTATCCACGAGTTTTGGTATCTTGTATGGTCGTTTTGGTATCTTGTACTTATGTATTTTAATCTTGATTCTTCTATGTGGCTTAGGATGTTTTCGAACGGTACTTGATCATAGAGCTCTCTGGTTGGGCTAGGGAGTTTGACACGCAAGGCAATTCGGAAGGCGTGTCGCTTTAAGACTTTCAATTTTTCTACAGCTGCTGAGATCCATGCTGTAAAACCGTACGTTAAGACTGGTCGTAAGAAGACTTTGTAAGTGATGAGTATTGTTTCTAGACGCAGTCCCCATGTTGTGCCCGTTAGTCTTCTGAGTAACTTCAGCCTGGTATATGCTTTTTCTGTGACTTTGTTTAGGTATGGTTTCCATGTTAGTTTGTGGTCGAAAATTACACCAAGGTATGTGACCTGTTTTGCTTGTTTTATTGTTGTATGGTCGACTGTAATGACTAGTTTATTTGGATTTCTATGAACTTTGGATCGTCTGTTATGTGGTATGAAGACTTGCTTGGGTTTTGTTCAAATTTATTTTGAGTCGCCATTTGTTGCACCAAGTAACGAAGCTATGGATAGCGGCGTTTAGGATGTTGTTTATACTATGCACAGTTTCGGCAGTAGCTAGGAAAGCAGTATCGTCGGCGTATTGAAACAGATGAGCATTGTTCGGTAGGCTTGGTAAGTCTGCAACATATAGTAGGTATAGTAGGGGTGAAAGTACTGAACCCTGCGGGACACCACTGTAGACGAAGTAGGGATGGGAACTGGTGTTGTTTATATTAACATATGATATACGGTTGGAGAGGAACTTTTACGTGAATCGAATATATGTCCCAGGAAGTTTAAGTTTAATAAGTTTATAGATCGAACCTTGGTGCCACACCTTGTCGAATGCCTTCTCCAGGTCAAATAAGACTAGGCATGATGGATTTTGTGAGTTGTAATTTTGGACTATTAGGTTTGTGAGCCTTAGTAGTTGGTCGTTTATGCTGAAATGTGGTCGGAAGCCAGCTTAGTGTATCGGTAGTAGGCTGTGCTCTGTGATGTGGTGGTGTAATCTATAGACCAGTATTCGTTCCAGGATTTTGCTGAAAGTTGTTGTTAACTGTATTGGTCGGTATGAGGAAACGGAATTTGTTGCTTTGTTCGTTTTTGGGAACATTACTGTTTTTGATATTTTCCAGTCCTGTGGTATGAAGCCGGTGCGTAGAATGAATGTATATATTATTCCCAGTAGTTGCATGAATGATGCGGGAGCTTCTTTGATGTGGCAGTAGCTTATTTTGTCAATGTCTTCTACGGTGATGGCTTCTGTGGGAGGGTTTATTTCTGGCATAGTATGGCTGATATTGGGTTGAAGTGCTGGTGACTCTGGATTTAGCTTGTCTACTGGATGGTGGTCTGGACTTTGCTGTGGAGGTGGTGTGAAGACATCTTGTAGATATTCGGCAAATGCATCGGCTTTTTCTTGGTCTGTTGTTAACGGTGTGTTGTTCTGAAGTAATGCGTATGGTGTGGAGGTACATTGTCCAGTTAGCATCTTAAATCTTTTCCAGTACTTTGTCGGGTGACTCGTTTCTCCTAATGAGTTGCATGCTTTAATCCAGCTTCTTTGTTTGTACGCTTTCAGGTAGTTTGTGGTCATCCGTTGTAGATGCGTTTGTGGTCAACCTAGTAAAAAAGAGCATTGTGGTCATCCGTTGGTCATCTGTCTATGGTGTCGTAGGGCTTCTAAGTTTCCAGTACGTATGTATTCTTTGTATAGTTGTCTTGATCGTTTTAACATTGGTGGGTACTGTGGTGGTAGTTTTGGTTTTGATATTGCGGTTGTCTGTGTCGGGATGTGTGCTTTACCTGCATCTTGGAGGGCAGTTGTCATTTGATCCGCTATCTTATAAAGGTCGGCTTCTGTTTCAGGTGCATTTAGGTTCCCTGTTTCTAGTTCTACTGCTGTGCGGTACGCAGTCCAATTAGCCTTATCATATCGAGGTACAGTGCGTCTGTATGGTGCTTGGTTCCTGTTGTCTTGATTTTGGCAGCGTAGTGTGAGTTTTATTGGGTCGTGGTCGCTTCCAATAGTGTCTAAGACTTCTACCAGACAGCGATTTGAGAGGTTGGATGATGTGATTACTATATCCGGTGTGGTGTTGCTGATGGGTCTTGTGTGGCGAGGTAGCTTATGTATTTTGCCAGTAACGTTTATAGTTATGAAGTTGTTGAATCTGGTTTTCTGTTGGACTGGTCTGCTGTGAAAGTTTATGTCAGCCATGATGATATAGTTTCTGAAGTTGTTGGATATGTACTGGAAGAATGCATATGGTATTGGGTGACTGGGTCTGACATATGTTGTTGCTACTGTGATGTATAGTGATTTAAAATACAATGTTACTATTAGGTGTTCCGGTAGATTTGCTATGTTATATTGGTGTCCTCGGTATGCTATTGTCGGCTGAAATCCCAGTAGTACTCCACCGCTTGCCTTTTGTGTGGCGGCTTTATTGTCGTGTCTTAATGTTTGTTGTTTTCCAATTTTACAGTGCATCTTGGCTGTTAGGTTAGTTTCGTTGGGCATAAATGTGTTTATTTGTTCATCCTGTAGCAGTTGTTCAAGTAGGATTTTCTTCTGTGTTACTGATCTGATGTTTAGAAATAAGAAAGCTAATGCCATCATGTAGAAAATTGTATGATTTTGCTTGTTCCTCATGGATCTATGTGGGGCTTGATAGTTGCGTTGCATGAAAGTGTACATACTGACCTGAATACGTAGCATTGAAATTGACTTGTAGGGTAGCTTTTGCTGCATATTGAACCTGTTGCTGAATGTGTGGTCTTAGAAACGGGTGAATATTTTGTAGGGCCATTGTTACAAAGGCTAGCATTTGTTCGATTGTTACTGTGTTGTCAACCGATGTTCGTTCTGTAGATGTGGAGGTAGCCTGGTCTAGTTTCTCGTGTGTTCGGACTGGCACGACGAGGTGAGGTTTTTCTTCTTGCACTGGTGGTTTTGCCTTACATTTATATCTGTATGTAGGATGGGCCTCGTTACATTGTGCGCATTTTGGTGTTTGTGCTAGATTTGTGCATTGCCGGGTGTTGTGTGGCCCACTGCAGAATCCACATTTAGGCTGTTGTGTACATTTGCCAGTAGTATGTTGATTATAGGTCTGACATTTTTCGCATCTGATTGGTTGTGGTTGTGGTGTTTGCGACGGTTCGACTCTATGCTTCTTACCGTATATTTGTGCTCCGTTCATCAGGAGGTCGTCGATGGTTTCTTGCGACTTTGAGAGGACCCGTACCATGAAGGTTGGGCCATCTCTGCACATAATCCTGATGCATTTTATCACCGAAAAGCCTTCTTCTTCAAGTTCAGCCTGAATCTCGTTGTCAGTATAGTCAGGCGGGATCCCCCTAATTACGACAGATAGTGCCGGCGGTGATCGTGGTGGTGGCATTTGTTTCGGACCTCGTTGATCAAGTTGTTTCATTACTGCATTCTTACCAAAGATTTCGAAAGAGTGTTTGTCTCTGATAGTCTTCATAAGATTAGGATCTGTTGACTTCAGTATGTAACCGTTTCTGGTAGGAACTATCTGAGTTATTGATGTTCGAGGAATGTACTTGGTCAGTTGTAAGAATATTTGTTTGTTGTTCTGATATCTTGCGTCATAGTTGGACAGCATGAAATTGAAGATCTGTTGTTTATTGGATACGTTTTGGTTTCCACTATCCAGCTCCATGTGAATATTTGTACTATCCGTTGAAGATTCACTTAGGTTATGTTGTCGTTTAGACTGGACAAGAGACCTTGATCGCGATCGGTGTGATTTCGTTTCGATCTTTCGTTTTGCTGCTCCGGATAACTGGTGAGGGCCAAGTACGACCTGAGGTAAACCCATGTGACCTATTGGTATGTTGCTAGCCTTTGCACCTTCCATTTTGCGTGAGCCAGGTGTCGTCATTGGTGAAATCAGTCCAAATGCTTAATTGGATATAAGTTGAGCACTATATAGTGTAGTAACAGATATTAAAATGAAGTAAATTTTATATGTAACCAAAATCAAAGTCCAAAGAATAGCCAAAGTCTGAATATGTAGAACCTTAGTTAGCCAAAATCGAACTCCAGAGAAATAGCGAGGTCAGAATATAGAAGATTAAATCGATACCAATCGTTAACCAAAATCAGAGTCCTTAGTAATAGCTTCTGTCACAATCCTTATACCAGTACCCTATAAATTATATAACTAATAAACCAAACTCGTAAACCAGATAAATAGCCTATAACAGTAATGCTAATAGTAACCCTTAAATAACTACGGAGTCGGTGTATCTTTTAATTGCTCAGCAGTAATAACGTTTTTTGACTGGTGTCTCCCCAGTAAGATGTCCGTGATTTTTCAGCCTTTTCTTATAGAATATGAAAGTATATTAAATACATGCTGTAGTTACTATTTTTATAGAAAAAGATCGTTTAAACATGTTTCTAATTAATTTATGTTTAATACAGGTATAATATATGTTAAATAACATTTAAACATACAAAAATAACTATAAGAACCCTATAACCTTTTAAATTGCTTAGTTATGTTTCACTTTTAACCGCACACCATCTAGGGGGCATTTTTACAAGCTTCATTTAGCTTTAATATATTTTTCTTTTTTTGTATGAATAAAATCAAACACGATTATCTGTTGTAATCTACAGAATTATAAGCCACTTAATTTGTTATTGGAAACTATTTTTAATAAGTTTTGCTTTTATAGTGAAAAAAGAAATTGAAAAGCCGAAGGCACGGCTGTAAGACACATACAGGGATTTGATCGTTCAGGGTTGGAAACGAAGTTAATCTGAGAGTATAATCGATTTGGTTAACTCGAACGATTTTTTCGCTCAGCGTTGGAAATGAAGTGACTCTGACTTGGTTGACAAGCCAATTGAAAGATGCGTTAATAAATATAACGGATGATTTTTGTGAAAGCTTGCCAAATCGCTTAACTTTGAGTGGCTCTTATCTTTATTGAAAGTGCTTTCTGAGTTTCGAGTTCTGATATATTCCCTGAAGGCCTGTAGTGAGCGCTTTACCAGTGTGAGATAGGTGGTAGCTTCGGTTGATATGATGATAACTGGGTTGTAGGTATGTGCTTTTTTGACGCTGCCTGAATGGTATCGGTGATCGTGCTCAGTGTCTGGTATAATTCTTCCTTGTTTTTTTGGTTCCTGTACGCTGTCGAGTCTACTACTGATATGGTCACGGTAGTGGTTCCAGTTTGCGAGATCAAATCTTCTGGTTGTTCGGAGGATGGGTGGGTTTGGTTGCTGTGAAGGTTGGTGATGGAGGATTATTTTGATTGGAACATGTCGCTTCCTATAGTATCCAGAACTTCGATTGGGGTGCGGTTGATCAAGTTAGGGGAAAGGATAACTATATCGGAGGTGGTTTGGGAAATTGGTCGCATTGGTTTTGGTAGGTTTAGTAGGATGCTGTTGGTGCTATTTGTGATAAAGTTACGAAATTGATCTTTTTGCCTGTCCGATTTGCTGTGGATATTTACATCTGCCATAATGATGTATGTTCTGAAATTATTTGAAATGTGTTGAAAAGACTGCAGTGGAATTATATGACCTTGACGTACGTATATGGTTACTAAAGTTACATAAAGGTTTTTAAAATAAAGGGTCGATATAATGTATTCGGGCAGATTAGGTTATGTAATACTATGTATACGATGTGATATGGTGGGTTTGAATTCTATCGCTACTACTCCGTTTGCTCTTAGTGCAGGAATGGTGCCTGCGTTATGTATGAACTGGTAGCCAGATATTTTACATTTTGATTGTGCTGTAAGATGAGTCTTGTTTAGCAAGAATGCATGAACCTTTTCCTCCAGCAGTAATGTTTCAAAAAAGTGGTTTACGTTGAGTAAGCGATCGGATGTTTAAAAATAATAATACAATAACCATGATTAATTGAGCTTTGTGGTTGCTTTTAGGAGTCGTTAGGCATTGGTGGTGCAGTAACGAAATTCACGTAAGGCCCTGAATATGTTCCTTGGAAAGTAACGTGGAATACCTGTTTGGCTGCATTTTGTATTTGTTGTAAAATATGATTGCGTTGTGCTGGTTGAACATTTTGCAGAATAAGAGTAACAAATGATAAAACTTGTTCAACGGTAATTGGTTTAGTGAGGATTGGGTGTTTATCTTGAACAATATCGGCATAAGATGGTTGTTCGTGAACTCTAAGTGGTACTACTAAGTCGGGTTTGCTAGGTTCTGGTTGAGGTCGAGCTTTGCATTTGTAACTGTAAGTGGGGTGTGGCTGTTGGCAAGTTGAACATTTTGGTGGATGTTGCATGTTAACGCATTGCTTAGTAGGATAAGGACCGGTGCAGTAACCACATTTATGTTGATTCGGACAGTTGCTGGTTGTGTGTGAACTGTAGGTTTGGCATTTTTCGCAACGTATTGGAATAGGTGCTTGTGTGCGAGATGTTTCTACGCGGTGTCTTTTCCTGTAAATATATGCGCCAAGAGTGAGTAGGTCATTTACGGTTTCCTGAGATTGCGTTAGTACACAGACGAGATATGTAGGACCGGATTGGCATTTAATACGCATGACTTTGGTGAATTCATATTCCTCTTGCTTGAGTTATTCGCCTATTTCTTCATCGGTCCATTCTTGGTCTACTCCACAGATGACGACTGATAATAGTGGTGGTTGTTTGATGCGCTGACTGTTTAGGTTAATCATAGTTGCGGATTTACCAAAGATTTCCAGGCTATGTTTGTTTCTGATTGATGTTGCTAAGTTTGGATCCGGTGATTTATTGATCATGCCGTTTCTAGTAGGGGTGATTTGATTGATGCTTTCCCGCGGTACATATTTACAGAATTGCAGAAGAACTTGTTTTGGATTTTGAAATTTGCTATCGTAATTGCTGAGTAGGAATGAGGAAGTTGAGTCTTTAGTTGTAAGTGCTGATTGGTTTTCTGTAATCATGACTTCTGAATCGCTTTCACTTTCACTGCCGTGTTGAACATGCTGTTTTTTGCTTGGTGGTGAGTTTTGTTGAGCGTTATCTGTTGTACGAACAGGGGTACCAGAACGAGAGCGAGGTTTAGTTTCGTTTCCCTTTCGCGTATGCCTTGAACGTTCTATTTTTCGATATGAGTCGGGTGTTAGAACCGTTTGCGGGAGTCCGGGACGCTTTCCGTCCGATATATTAGTAGCCAGTACTGGGGCCGAAGCCCTTGAAATAATAAAGGAAAAGGAATAAAACGAGAATAATAATGGCTGATGAGATGATCTTTGTGCTTTGCCAACTAACTTCACCCTCCGACATTGAATTGCCATATTTTTTACTGGTGGCACTCCCAGTGGCTTGAAGATATTAGTAACTTCGTGGACCGTATTTTTGACTGGTGGCACTCCCAGTAGCTTGAATATGTAAGTAATGTTCGTTGACCGTATTTTATACTGGTGGCACACCCAGCGTAGAAATATGTAAGTAGTCTCACTTATTTATCCTGGGGTGAGACCCAGAGCCTTGTATAAAAAATTAAGTGTTCAAGATGCATCTAACTTTACCCGACACTGAAAAATGCCGTCAATCCTATTGTGGTCGTATGTATGCTTTTCTCGCCTGAAACGTCTGCTATACAGGGTCCTCGCTGGCACATTAACGAACCACAGCTAGGCTAGGTTAAGTTTAAAAATTGGTCAGGTTTTCTCTTACAGTCTGACACTGTAGAATATCGTCAATCCCAAAGTGATTGTACACGTACCGGTCTCTCTTACGCGTATTCAACACAAGGACATCGGTGGCACGCTAACTAGTCACAGTTGGGCTAGGTTTCGAGAGAATCGCTAGGTTAGTCTGAGCTATTCTTTTTTGTTAGCGTGTTGCTAGCCTCCCCCAAAGGGAGCTACACCCTCTATTTGGGAAGGGAAGTTTTGGTATGATGGGATTATAGGGAATGCAAGGTGGGCTATGGGATTTTAATTTATTGGTTTATTTCTTTATTCTTTTCATCTTTATTAACTCTTTATTTACTCATCTTTAGACTTAATGTTGGACATTATGAGCTTTTGCTCATAATCGTAACTTGGGTGTCGTGGGACTTTGCTTATGAGAAATGTGAGTGAGGTCCAGTTAGACGCCACAACACGGTGATGACACTAAGGACAGATGCTTGTGAATCTTCTTGTTCAGAGGCTTCTCTGAACATAGGTGGAGACAGGTAAGGAAGGCCCTGTTAGTACACTGATGATTACTGTGCAATATATGAGGGGGCTACGTGGTGAGGCATGTCTGGTAGATGTAAAGCTGATAGATATGCAAAGTCAGGATGGTTGGGTGGGAATGTGTAATGGTATAGAGTGAATAAGAGGGAAAGTGGTGGTTGGACGTATGTAGTTCGAGTAGGATGAGTCTCGTGATTCTAAATAATGTCATGCAGGAGTAGATGGTTTTCTTCATATCTGCGTGTGATGTATTTAGTCCGTAGTTTCTCTAGGTGGAGTAGCAGATGAGGGAATGTTATTCGTTCATATAGTTCATGAGTAGGACTAGGAAGTTTTACCCGGTATACAATTCTGAGGTCATGTCTTTCAAGAATTTTAACTTTTTTATAGAATTTGACGTCTGCTGAAATCCATGCAGGGAACCCATAGGTAAAGACATGGCGGATGAAACATGTTGATGGTAGTTGTTGGCTTTAGACCCCAGGTAGTACCTGTGAGACTTTTCAGAAGATTTAAGCGATTGGTTGCTTTTGAAATGATTTTCTGTAAATGAGATCCCCACGTAAGATGGTGGTCGAAGATTATGCCTAGGTATGTTACTTGTTTAGATGGAATAAAGGGCTCATGTGAGTCTTGAATATTTAATCGATTGGGATTTCTTCGAACTCTTGCTCTGCGTCTAGGTGGGATGAAGACAATGGCTTGAGTCTTGCAAGAATTTATGGTGAACCCCCACTTACTGCACCATGTGGTGAAAGTGTTGATGCCCTCGGTGAGTGTGCGATTGATATGTTGCATGGTGTGGCTGAGGGCAAGAAAGGCAGTGTCATCGGCGTACTGAAAAAGATGGATGTTATATGGTAAGGGTGGAAAATCTGCGACAAAAAGAAGGTATAAAAGTGTGGATAGGGAGGAACCTTGTGGTACTCCGCAATGTATGAAGATAGGGTGAGAGATAGCAGAGTTGATGTTGATGTAGGCTAAACGCTTGGTAAGGAAGTGGAAAATAAATAATAAATAAGTATGTGACGGGTAGTCTGAAAGCTTGGAGTTTGTAGATAAGAGCCTGGTGCCAAACGCGATCGAAAGCTTTTTCTAGGTCGAAAAGGATTAAACAGGAGGATTGTGATGTGTTGTAATGGTGAATGATCATATTTGTAAGTCTGAGAAATTGATCGTTTATACTGAATGATCGACGGAAACCAGCTTGATGGAGGGGAAATTGTAATGATCTAGGTGAGTATGGAATCGTTTAACCAAGATTTTCTCTAGAGTTTTACTGAAGGTAGATGTTAGTTGTATGGAGCGGTATCAGGAGACTTCATGCGGTGGATTTTGAGGTTTGGGAAACATTAGTGTTTTAGATGTTTTCCATTCGGGTGGGATATATCCAGTGCGGGGGATGCAGGTAAATATTGTGGCGATTAGATGGACTAAGTTAATAGGAGCTTCCTTGAGATGACGGTAGGTTATTTGGTCTATTCCAGGAGCGGTATTCCGTTTGCGGGCGATGGCTTGGATGATTTCATCGGTGGTGGTAGGTGCAGTAAGTGGGTGTTTTGGAAGATGATGTGATGATAAATTAAGACGGTCAGAAGGATGTCGTTGGCATGGATTGAATGGGATTTGTGGAGTAAAGATGGTTTGTATGTAATTAGCGAATGCGTTAGCTTTGTTTTCGTCAGAGTGAAGGGCATGTTCTTCTTGGATGAGTGGGTAGAATGATTTACTGTATTTACCGGTTAGTGAATTAAAGCGCTTCCAATACTTGGTAGGATGGTTGGTCTCAGCTAATGTGTTGCAAGTCTTTATAACTATAAGTATAGTTACCTCAACAATACTGTACAGTACGACATTGTTCTTATATCTATATTTATCCATTGTTGCAATGTATATGACTTAATGTAGTTATGAACTGTACGTTGATATTGTCGATGAAGACGGAGAGATTCAGGGTTGCCTGTGCCTTGAAAGTCGCGAAAAAGTGTTCGAGAACGATTTATTAATGGTAAATATTGCGGAGGTAAGTTTGGACGATGAGGGTATAAGCTGCTAGTTGGGATGTGTTTTTTAGAAGCTTGATGAATTACATTATGGATGTTGTCAAGAGCAGTGTATAGTTCATGTTCAGTTGATTGAGGTGTTATGAGTTCAGTATGAGTTTGTACAGAGTTTCTATATCCATCCCAGTCGGCTTTATCGAAACGAAGTACAGTTCGTGGAGGTGGCTGTGATGTGTGATCGATACGGTGATGAGTTTGGATCGTCAGTTTCACTGGAAGATGGTCACTACCAATAGGGTCTAAAACTTCTATGTAGCTGCGTGCGGCTAATGATGTGGAAGTGATGATGACGTCGGGAGTGGTATTGGAAATAGGTCGGGTGGGTTTTGGAATATGATGAATGGTTCCTGTTGTTTGTAATTCTATAAGATTTTAAAAGACTGTTTTTTCTCAAGCTGTGCGACTGTGGATGTTAAGATCGGCCATAATGATGTAGTGACGAAAGTTGTTGGAAATATATGTGAAAAACGTTGTCGGAATATTGTGGCTGGGTCTTATGTATATGGTCGCTAGGGTGATGTAGATACTTTTGTAATAGATGGTAGTGATAAGATGTTCTGGAAGGTTAGGAAGGTTGGATTGGTGTTGTGTGAAGGCTATGTGTGGAGGAAAACCTATTGCTACTCCACTATTTGCTCGGAGGGCTGGTATGGTACTGTCACAACGTAAAAGGGTATATCCTTGTATTTTACAGTTGTGTTTCGAGGTGAGATGAGTTTCATTAAGCATGAATGTATTGATGTGTTCTTCGAGAAGAAGTTGTGTGAAGAGAGGTTGATGGTAGGTGAGAGAGCGGATGTTTAGGAACAAAAACGTCAAAGCCATAATAATCATGATCAAATGATGAGATGTTGAGATTTGTTTACACTTCTGTCTCCAAAGCACTGCCATGAAAATGAACGTACGGGCCGGAATAGGTTGCATTGAAGTTGACATTTAAGGTTGATCTGGTTGCGTATTGGTTTTGTTGAAGGATGTGATGGAGTTGAAATCGATGGATATTTTGAAAAGTAACAGTGATGATAGCAAGAACTTGATCAATGGTGATCGGTTGGTAGATTGAAGTGACTGGTCTGGTAGTTTGTGCTGGAGTTTCAGTTGTGCGGATTGGAACGATGAGTTCAGGTTTTGTAGGTTCAGCTGTCGGTCGTGCTTTACACTTGTAACTAAAGGTGGGATGTGCTTAACCACAGGTTGTGCATTTCGGAGGTCTTTGTAGGTTGGTGTATGATTTGGTGAGGTGAGACTCTGAACAGAAACCACATTTGATGTTGTTGGTGCATTTAGAAGTAGGATGATCGTTGTACGTTTGACATTTTTCGCATCGAATCGGAAGTTGTGGTGATGAATGTGAGGGCTCAACACGGCAATGCTTTTTATAGATGAGAGCGCCATTTGATAAGAGATCATCGATGGTTTCTTGATGATTTGTGAGGACACGCACCATGAAGCTAGCCTCGCCGGTTCTGGTTTTGATGCGAATGCATTTGATTATGGAATAGCCTTCAAGTTTGAGTTCTGATTAAACTTCACTGTCGGTGATAGTGGGTTCCACTCCTCTGATGACGACTGAAAGTGTAGGTTGGCGACGAGGTGGTGGTGGTTTGTTATTTAGACGTGCTAAGTTGGCTGATTGACCGAAGATTTCAAAACTGTGTTTGTTGCGTATTTTTGTGGCAATGTCCGGATCAATTGATTGGATAATCATGCCGTTCCTTGTCGGTATAATGCGACTGATGATGTCTCGACTGAAGTACTTATTAAGCTGTTGAAAGAGAAGTTTTGGATTCCTGAATTTTTCCTCAAAGTTCGTCAGAAGGACATAATGTTTTGGAGAAAGTTCCGGAAATTGCTGATGATCGTTGATGTCCATTCAATGCTCTATGTCTGATCCTGATTCACTGATCGTGTGTGTCTTCTTGAACGGTGGTGATTGTCGTCCTGAGTTGTCCGTATGAGGTGAGCGTGAGCGTGACCGTGATGCTGCTTCAATGTGCCGTTGTTTTCTGTTGAGTAATGTTGAATATGGTGGTGGTCCTGGTACCTGTGCTGGTAATCGGTGCTGTAGATGTTGGCCTTGATCCGCCATAATGATGAGAAGAATGAGGGCCAGAGGTCCAAGAAGCGTTAATAGATATGCAGTGTACGTCACGATAAACCTACAGTTAAAATGATGATGGGTGATCAGTCCCTGTGCAATGACTGCAAAAGTTACCTCAAACTAACTTGCACCCTCCGACCCTGAGAAGAGTCGTCGATCCCAATGTGATCGTACACCTGTTGTAATCGCTCGTGCGTGTTTCAACACAAGGTCCTCGTACACAGGTTAAGTAACCACAGTTAGGCTAGGTTCAGTTATGAGCTATTCTTCTGATAGAATTATATCCAAATTTTTCTTACTGAAAATGTTTCTACACGTGGCAGACAGATTTCTGTTCTCTTACGTGAGATTTAAATTAAAATTAAATAATATATGAACAGCTAATTACCATTATCTTTTCATAATTAATAAATACTTTATATAACTCATTCCATCTTTCTTTAACATGTTCTCTTGTTTGAATCATACTAAAAATTCCACTGCCATCTCTTGTTCATTTTTTCCAACTTGAAGAAGCACAGAAAAATATTCCTTAATCCTTTAAGGAGAAAGAGCTCTCACATAATAATTTATTTGTACCTCAATGCTTTAAAATATGTGATAGAGCAATCTTCAGATAAAACTTAACAGTAAACTAATAAATCAAACTTAGGCTTCATGGCTAGAGTTTTATGTGATTCCTAAGAATTAACACTATAATTAAGCACATTATTGAAAGTTCAAAGTAAAACATAGGCGAAACGTTAATGAAAATTAAATATATTGTACTTAATACTCTAAAGTTCTGAAACTACAAAGTGTATAAAACGATATAGCAGAACAAATAAAAAAGTTCTTCTGAATTAAACGAGAGATGCTTTTATTCGATGTAGGAACTATGGTGTAGGAATATTTTAAAGATCTCAAAATATAAACTGTATAAAACGAGGTAACAGAAGAAATAAAATAATATTTTGAATTAATGTATACAAAAAATTAGATAACAGAAGAAATAAAAAGCTATTGTATATTGAAAACGTCATGTTTCTATTCAAGCTAGGAATTTTTTATACTCTATAAGATGTGTTTGTTTCCCTTAAATAGCACGCTGGTATTCGCCTACGTATAAACCAGCTCTAAGAAAAAGTTTAGATATGAGTGAAGCTAAGATATATATATATTTCACATACATACACACATACAGATATACACATATATTGAGATACTCAAAATATAGACACATACAAAGACATACACACACATACACACAGAAATATACATACATATATAGACACAGAGAGAAAGACAGAAACACACACACACACACACAGGGAGATAGATACATACAGAGAGAAAGACATACACACACACACATACAAAGGAAAACACACAGACAGGGAGATAGATACATACAGAGAGAAAGACATACACACACACACATACAAAGGAAAACACACACACACACACATACAGAGGGAGACACATACATACGCAAAGAGAGACACACAGATACAAACTCAAACACATGCACATAAACACAGAGATACATAGGCACACGCACACACATGCGTGCGCATAAAAAGAAACACATCTATATAATGACATACACATACATAGAAACAATACATATACATCAAATTTTAATATTGAAACACATCTATATTATTTATAGTATTTTTTCTATCATTTTTCATATGTAAAAAATTAAAACCACCGCCATTTGTCTAGTTTTCAATTTTCTTAGAGCTGTTTTATACGTAGGCGAATACCGGCGTGCTATTTAAGGGAAACAAACACATCTTATAGAGCATAAAAAGTTCCTAGCTTGAATAGAAACATGACGTCTTTAATATACAACAGCTTTTTATTTCTTCTGTTATCTAATTTTGTGTATAGATTAATTCACAATAACTTTTTTTTCTTCTGTTACCTCGCTTTATACTGTTTATATTTTCAGATCTTTAAAATATTCCTACACCATAGTTCCTACATCGAATAAAAGCATCTCTCGTTTAATTCAGAAGAACTTTTTTATTTGTTCTGCTATATCGTTTTATACACTTTGTAGTTTCAGAACTTTAGAGTATTAAGTACAATATATTTAATTTTCATTAACGTTTCGTCATATGTTTTACTTTGAACTTTCAATAATGTGCTTAATTATAGTGTTAATTCTTAGGAATCACATAAAGCTCTAGCCATGAAGCCTAAGTTTGATTTATTAGTTTACTGTTAAGTTTTATCTGAAGATTGCTCTATCACATATTTTAAAGCATTGAGGTACAAATAAATTATTATGTGAGAGCTCTTTCTCCTTAAAGGATTAAGGAATATTTTTCTGTGCTTCTTCAAGTTTGAAGGTTCAAACAAGAGAACACGTTAAAAAAAGATGGGATGAGTTATATAAAGTATTTATTAATTATGAAAAGATAATGGTAATTAGCTGTTCATATATTATTTAATTTTAATTTAAATTTGACGTAAGGGAACAGAAATCTGTCTGTGACGTGTAGAAACATTTTCAGTAAAAAATATGGATATAATTCCATCCGAAGAATAGCTATAAAAGATATTAAAAAGTTAAACACGGAAATCAGTCATTTCCACTGTCACCATATTCAATCCACTAGTGGATGAGGCCTCTCTCTCTAAAGGGAGGAGTTCGTCTACTGCTCGCACGTTCACCAGACGGTTTAGGAGGGGAGAGTCGAAGCTCTTACTAAGATCATCACTGTCTTATTCACAGGACCTCTTCAATTGTCCTCATGAGCACTAAATTTTTTCAGTCCCCCTCCCCCCGTAAATCAAAGTTGTGACCGCTCGCACTGAAGTCGAGCGCGCTATCAAGTAGTTTATGCACTAAATAATAATGTCCATAATGTTTTATTCGTGCTCGTACCCGATTTCTTAAATTAAGGGAAGTGTAGAAAACGGCAATTTATTAAAATATAGTTTGCAATCATGAAATTTCCACACATGCTTGTAAACTTAAGAAAAAAGTAATATCCTCATTTTCCGATCTTAATTAGTATAAATGACAGCATTCAAGGTTGATTTATAGTAAGATTTAATACTAATATCGAGCAAGTAAGGAGACTTTTTTGTGTTCTTTCTTCTCATCTGAGCTGGTACTATGCTTCCTTTAGGTAAAGTTAAGTTAGTTTACTTTATAAGCCATTAATAAATAAGTGTACTTTACCTAAGTTAATATTCTCTAAGAAAATACTTGTATTACAGAAAAAATAGAACTTTGACATCCATCTTGGAGGATAATATTCCGTAAGCGAAGTCAGCACAGGGAGCAAGTAAACAAAGTCACTGAGTTAGGACTTAATTTCATGAAAGCTTTTGATTTTATACTGAATTTCATGAAAGCTTAAGTTGTTTGCATTATCAGTGGATAACCAATTGAAAAACGTATTACTCTTACACGGTGTTAGAACATGTAACAAAACACATGTTTTCAATTGACTACTCATCAGAATTGTAAGCAAGGTAAGCTTTCATGAAAATCAACCCGAAATCATTACTGTCTTATTCACAATAGCTCCTCAATTGTCCTTACGATGCTCGGTGAACACTAAAATTTTTGAGTCCCCAGCGGAAATCAAATCTGGGCCCGCTCACACTGATGTTGAGCGCGCTACGAAGTAGGCCATTCACTAAATAAGTGTTCAAAATGTTTGATTCGTGCTCGTACCTGATTACATAAATTAAGGGAAGTGTGGAAAACGGTAATTTATTAAAACAAAGTTTTCAATGATGAAAGTGAGAAGATAAAAATGAAGGAGCATAAAGGTAAATGAGAGAATTTATACTTCTGCGTTCAAGGTGGGGGGGAACATACACTGAATGTTAAACATGATGCGTATCAGGTGTAATAAAAATAATCAGCTAACAAGCGGGTGCAGTTGATGGTGCTTCATAGATATCTTATTACCTTATTGAAAACTCTTTTCAATTCTTATAGTTTTTATTATGTATAGTTCCGTAAGAATATACTACCCAGTTCACATCAATAGCTATTCGCTACTTTTAACGCTAATCTTATCTTTACAAGTCCCTGAAACATCTCATTCCTCGTAAAATTTTTCAAAGAAAGCACACCATCACCTTTAGAATAACAATTTATTTAGCTAACCAGTCTTCGCCGAACGACACTATATCCACGGTTTTTCTATAAAAAAGAGCTGACTGAATATTTTATCTTCGCATACCTGTTTATAAAATTAAAAAAAAAAGCAATCTTCTCATTTTCCAACCTTAATTACTATAAATGACAGCATTAAAGGTTGATTGATAGCAACATTTACTACTACTAATATCGAGCAAGTAAGGAAAGTTTTGTGTTCTTTCCTCTCATCTGGCTCGCTACTATGCTTCCTTTAGGTAAAGTTAGGTTAGTTTACTTTCTATAAGCTGTTAATAAATAAGTGTACTTTAATTAACCTAATATTCTTTAGCAAAATACTTGTATTACAAAAAAGATTAGAACTTTGACATTACTCTCAGGGGATAATATTCCGTAAGCGAAGTCAGCACAGGGAGCAAGTAAACATAGTGACTGAGTTAGGGCTGAATTTCATGAAAGCTTAAGTTGCTTCCATTTTCAGTGGATAGTTAATTGAAATAAGTGATAGTCTTACACTGTGTTAGAACATGGAACATAACACATGTTTTCAGTTGACTACTCATCGAAATTGGAAGAAAGGTAAGCTTTCATGAAAATCAACCCGAAAGATACTAGTGTTGCTTTGAACGAATGTTGTTTATAGTGAGAATATCATACGACATGTTTATTTCTTTTTTCTATTCCTACTAATGAAAAACGTAACCTGTCTTCGCCTCCTTAATATTGAATTCTCTGAAGCATTTAAAAAAATTCCAAACTGTAAAAAACAAACAAAAGAGAGCATTTATTAATGAAACGTTTTAACTAAGAGGATATTCTGAACTTCAAAGCTAATTCCATTATAGCAGATTTCTAGCAAATTTATCACACGTCGAGTATTAACTTTGTTGCAAGCTTGTGACAAGTTTACAGAGTTCTAATGTAACAGTTTGTGCAAACTTCCATACTTAAATTTAAGAATTGCTAAAAGTTTACTATCAACATAATTTCTAAGGCTTTCTATGAAATTTCCACACGAGAACTAAGAAGTTTATTCTTATTTTTAACTTCTAGTAAGTTTACATACTTCTAATTTAACACTTGCAGCAAACTTATAGATTTGACATTTAAATATTGCACCAAGTTCACTTTACTATTGAGAGTTGACATTTAAAAATTAAGCTCACTTTATTATTGAGAGTCTACGTAAGAAGGAGAGCATGTTAGAAATTTCTCATCATTTATAGCTTCCACTCGACGAGTGGAAGCTATGAATTATATAAATTTCATGACTTCTCCCTATCTTAGTTGCATATGAAATAAGTATTGAAATCACTAAATTTTCAAGAAAGGAAACTTATATTAGAAGTTAATCCAACTATGTGTGGATAGGAAAGTTAGGTAGAGTAAGATGTTTTCTTTTATTGCTCAGTTTGTGATATTCTCCTCCTTTCAATTTTTATCCTTAAAATGTTTACTATTCATATTTTAGTGGTGTAGTAGCTAACGAATCAATTCGAAAATGTTACGAATTTCTGAACACTCCTACTCCTTTTGTAATTTCGTAAAAGGGCAAACAGACAAGTTAATTTCACCCATTCCCTTCAAAGGTACGAAAATGTGTATAATATCCCATGTGTACATTTATTTCGTGCTCCCTCCAGCCCAGTCTCATTGCCTCTTTCTACGGTTTAGGTATGGTATTTAACTGTAGAGTGTTTAGTGATATGAGTATTACTATTTGAACATACTTTCAGTGTAGTCAATGCATTCCTTTTTTAAGTGTTATTCCTTTCCATACATTTCCAAATGTTCTTATTCTATATCATTTTGTTTTGATTAGTGAAATTCCATTCAGTATGGAGTGATTTCATGGAAAAGTGTAAAAAAATTATCTATATGAATATTCACACATGAGTTATAATATTGGATAAATCAATTATTCTTCATATTCTATTAGATTTTGAAAAATATTAGAATTTGTCTCATTTCAATTTCAGTCTTATTCCATTTGATAACATTCAATTACTTTTCGTCTTACTCCAGTTGATGTAACGCCTTTCGCTGCATTTTTTAAAACGGAAATGTGTACCCTTCTTTCCTGCCCCCACTCCAGCGCGGTATTAAAAGTTCTTTTTACACCTTACTAAGCGCATTGAACTGTACAGTGTTTACTAACATTAGCATTAGAACATACTTACAATGTACTCAACCATCAATTAATGTTAATATTCTATGTATGAAAGCCGGGGTTAAATTCTTTCTTTTATTCAGGAGTTGATCAAAAAAACAAGTAAAGGCGTATATTAAATAAAAAATCTAAAACATATTAAAAATGTTCATATAAACATTCTACGTAGTCGTTCATGAGGAAGATATTTTAAAAGTGTAGAAAAAGACTTCATTTTTTCACACTCATATAACGAGTTCAAGTCATGATCAAACTTCGCTTAACAAGGCGTTCAGTGTGAGCTATTATTTAACTCTCTATTAGAAATTATTAGAATAATTAAAGTTTGGAAGTTTACGTAAATAAAGTTAATACATTTCTATTATTAATTATTCCAGATTTCATTACCTTTCTCTCTTTTAAAAAACATGGAGTCTAGCTAATCATTTTTCCACTGCTGCCATCTAGTAGCCATTCTATCAAACAACTGAGTAAAGATTAAAGCATTTCAAAGATACGAAAGTGTAGATACTTAATTTACAAATTTCAAATTAATGTACTAATGCGATATATAAATTACTTCTGTTAAAATTCTAGTAAAGTTTCACTCACTTCATTTCTTAAATGCTGAAGATCTTACAGACAAAAAATGTAAGCGAAGTTCGGTCAGTCTGCAGCGTCCCCCGACAAATACAACACTAAGTGATGCTATCTAAGAGAATTCGTCTAATGTTTTCATAAACTCACAGAGGAAGGATAGTCTCCCAGGAATCCCCCGACAAAGCCAACACTAAATGATGCTTCTAAGAGAAAAACATAACTGAAAAATATACTTCCACTTTCACTGTCAGTAACAAGAAATCGCCTAATGTTTTCATAAACTCACACAGGAAGGATAGTTCCACGGCATTCCCCCCGACAAATCCAATACTAAATTATGATATCTAAGAGAAAATGATAGCTGAAAAATATACTTCCACTTTCATTTTCACTGTCAGTAACAAAAAATCGCCTAATGTTTTCATCAACTCACATACGAAGGATAGTCCCCCGGCATTCCCCCGACAAATCCAATACTAAATATGATATCTAAGAGAAAATCATAGCTCGAAAATATACTTCCACTTTCACTGTCAGTAAGAACAAACTCACACAGCAGCGGTAGTTCCCCCAGCATCCTCCCAACAAATGCAACACTAAATTATGGTCAGTTAAATTAATTGTACTGTCACATTTTGTAGATTAGTTCTACCATTATTCTATTATACTTTAAAAAGTGATACGCACTAGTACCATACTATATATTTTAATAAAAAAATAAAGTCATAAAGCTACCATACATTTAAACTTAAGTAAGGCAGATTCGATCTATTATAATTTGCTAATATATGAAGAGGTTTTCTCTAGAGTAAAGAATCTTCGTCTTCTCCTTACAGGAAAGAGGATTAAATTATAAAAATGAATTGATTCTAAATTAGTACTGAATAAGGTTTACTTGCTTTCCTTATAATTTCGGAAACATCCCTGTTTGAAAAAGACGGATATAAATATAACATAGAACAAAACAGGTTTTTAAATTGTATATCTTCCGAAATCGAGAGCAAAAAAACGTTATTCTCAATTTAAACATACAAAATCTACCATTTGATTAAGGTTATCTCTATTATAATATTATTCAACTTTCCTCCACACATCTTGAAGGGACATTTTCTACACCGACACACACTTCAACACAAGGTATTTTTATATTGATTTTCTATGATATATGATTCAAATTTCTACAACTCACACTAAGCTCACATACTTTCTACAATTAGAAGCTACCTATCTTCTTATAGTTTCAAAATGTTCTTAAAAAATGAAAAGAAACACTAACTTCACACTAGTGAAGTTATCTTACTTACGTTTTTACTCCAATTTTCTGTAATAAACAGGTAGATGTTTTCCGTACACTAAAGAATCTTCTTGTCCAAAAGAGAATTAAATTATAAAAAATTAATATAAATAAATTGATTGTACCCAAATGCGAGGAAACATTAAACGAAAAGGGGGTATATCCTCCCCGATTACAGTTGAGCATCCGCGAAAGCACTTTCAATAAAGATGAGAGCCACTCAAAGTTAAGCGATTTGGCAAGCTTTCACAAAAATCATCCGTTATATTTAAAACACATCTTTCAATTGGCTTGTCAACCAAGTCAGAGTCACTTCATTTCCAACGCTGAGCGAAAAAATCGTTCGAGTTAACCAAATCGATTATACTCTCAGATTAACTTCGTTTCCAACCCTGCACGATCAAATCCCTGTATGTGTCTTACAGCCGTGACTCACTATAAAAGCAAAACTTATTAAAAATAGTTTCCAATAACAAAACAAATTAAGTGGCTTATACTTCTGTAGATTACAACAGATAATCGTGTTTGATTTTATTCATACAAAAGAAGAAAAATATATTAAAGCTAAATGAAGTTCGTAAAAATGCCCTCTAGATGGTGCGCGATTAAAAGTGAAACATAACTAAGCAATTTAAAAGGTTAAAGGGTTTTTA
The DNA here is from genome assembly GCA_022664845.1 of Lepisma saccharinum. NCBI lineage: Eukaryota > Metazoa > Arthropoda > Insecta > Zygentoma > Lepismatidae > Lepisma > Lepisma saccharinum. The sequence continues at coordinate 33,080 of JAGDQP010011558.1, forward strand.
TAGTTATTATTTTTGTATGTTTAAATGTTATTTAACATATATTATACCTGTATTAAACATAAATTAATTAGAAACATGTTTAAACGATCCTTTCTTTTAAAAAATAGTAACTACAGCATGTATTTAATATACTTTCATATTCTATAAGAAAAGGCTGAAAAATCACTTATTGAATTGGCCACCAGGAATACTCAACCTGGTAAAAAAGAGCCAGGATAAGTCAACCTAGGTAAATAACGAGCATTGGCATAGCCTGATCAATCAAAATAAAAAGGCAATTTTTTAAATAGGTGAGTATATGAGTAATTATGCGAGTAGTTAGTAGTATGATATAAAAAAGGTCAAAATTGACCATCAGGATGTGCTCAACCTAGTAAAAAAGAGCATTGGTACTCGTCCGCCAGTCAAAATAACGAGACACTTTTTTGAAAGGTAATGCTCTTACTAGAGCTGTTACCATAATCTAAGTCAATATTAAAACTACCCTACCACCATCTAATTTTCCAATAGTTTACAATATATTTAATTTCATCGGATTGAGGTCAGCTCAAACAAACATCTCGCTTAACAGTATACTGTTTCAATGTTCACATGATGGGGAATTCGAAACGCTCTCTTTTTCCAATCTTACATCACTAATTCAACCACACTCTAGCACAAACAGCGTTAGTTTATCTTGCCAGCTCATCACTCTTTCCTATGTTCACACGTAATGCGAATTTCCAGACGTCATCTTTGATGACCTCACCACAACCATATTACTCTTTTCATTCAATAATGCTATTTTTCTGATATTCCCGCCCAATGGTACGGTAAGCTCCTCTGGCGTTCTGTGACGTCACAAGCCTCTCATTTTTTCTAATATGCCCACTCAATGCTACACTAAGGTCACGTGATGGTCTGTGACGTCACTAGCCTCTCCCACAATCAGTCCATCACAGCGCTTCCCCAGTGTGACGTCACAAACTCTCGACCAATCAAACGCTCTTAAAAATTTAAAGAAACGTTCACATGTTCTACTCACCGGATATAGTGTCGATCGTATGAAGTGTCTATCCGATGTCGTGTCTACCGTACGAAGTTTCGATCGTATAAAGCGTCGATTCTATGAAGTTTCGAACGTATGAAGTGTCTATCCTATACAGTGTCTATCGTACGAAGTTTCAATGGTATGAAGTGTGGATCCTGTCCATGTAACCCCGTTTATCCGGAATGATTTTCAAAAACATATATTTTTCTTTTTGTTTCATAATTCCTGTACATCGTCTCGAGGTGAACGCGTCTGTTTAATTATCGCCAATGAAAATCTGCAGTATTAATCTGTATCCGGTACAAACAATACGATGCCGAAAAGTTCCTGACAATTGTAATTGATTCGTCATATGCATGGGTGATATGTAGGGTTGCCAGGTTTCTAGTGTGTCAATACAGGCTAGAGCATGACAGTTAACTAAAGAAATGTCGTCGTCCTGATGGCTATGCAAATTTCACAACACAAAGAAAATAAAAATAGAAAGAACTCAAGGAAACATTCAGAATTATGTCGTTTACGGAGATTGTTAAACCATCTGAGGATGACCTCAAAGTGGTGGTTGAATTAATAATATTGTCAGCAGAAAACTTGTTCAAGTACACTGTAACAGGAAGCAAACAATCTAAAATAAAGAAAAACGACGGTGAGTAGTATAGTGGAAATAAGTTAATTCAAAGCAAACTTGTAATAACATTTCACAAAATTAATTTTCTTTTCTTTCATTACTTTCTGCCTGTCAAATTCGTAACACATGATTCAATTACATATATTGAGCAAAAAGGCGCTACACTTGCAGCAAACCAGAACAAAGCAAAAATTACCGCGTGGAGACCCAGCTATCCGAAACGGCGAAGACCTCTCAATATTCCTGGTTATTAGTTACACTGAGTAATAATGTTATCATAAACAGAGATAACAAAAATTTTACTTTAAAGAGCATATACGGCAAATATGTCAGAATAAAAAAATACACAAAGGAGGCCATGAGTGAGGGAAGGAAGACACAACGTAGACGAATGATAGTACTGAGCAACAAGAGGTCTTATCACATATGGGAGAGCTTATTTATACCAAATTTTAGGCCCTTGGGTTAACAAAGCAACTTTGGCAACTTCCATTTAGAACTAAGCACTTGTTAATCAGTCTATTTTGCTGGTCTAATATAGTTCGTTGCATTCTGCACGTACGCATTTTTATTGTTGTCAAGGTCTTTACCACAGTTTTGTCAATACATAGCCAGATAGTTCTTAATACGAAAAACACCTTCGTGTTTTTAGATGACGACTGAATGAAATATATATATTTTTTCATAGATAATTTATAATTACTATATGTGATATATATATTTTATGGAGGCGTCACATCCCCGCTGCTGAAGGGTACTATCTCCTTAGTGATTCCAAGTCTTTGGATCACATTGCACAAACTCGGCGAAAACGGAACAAGAAAGGAGATTCGGACAGAAAGAAAATAAAGGACAAAGGCGAAGGGAAATGAAGGAAATAAAATTTGATAGTTTTGAGAGTTGTTCGTCTTTTAGGATAGTTAGCTGGTCTCGAGAGTAATAGAGCGAAATTTATACCATGACTATAACCTTAATATTCCTAAAAAAACTTGCAGGCTAAATGTATAACGAGCCTGATAAAAGTTGTTTACAAATTAAAGTTTGAGATAAAAGAAAATTTAATTAATTAGTTTATAGTAGCGCTCGTCATCGGAAAGTGGAGCGAGTAAAATATACATGATTAACAAATAGAAATAGATAATGGTTGTACTTCGATTAACATTAACCCATAAGTTTCGAGATATCCTAAAACCGAATACACAGAACATCTTTCTAAAGAAAACATTATGAATTATAAGAATAACAATTCAATACCAACATTCCAGTACCAACACATTGCGCTGAAAGATTAATACAATATCCTTTCTTGGATGAAAAGTAAGATCAGGTTTCTTTATATATCTATATACAGATATATATATATAGAAAGAGAGAGAGAGAGAGATAGAGGGATCTATAAGATTAATACAATATATACTTCTTTGGTTCTTGAAGTATGGGCATTTAGTTAAGCAACTTTTTTTTGAAAGAATGCGTGATGTGTTCTGTAGAGTAAACCAACACCAACATTAAGTATACATTTGAAATTTTTACAAAAAAATAGAAGACTAATACAATATATTTCATAGCATTAACAATCTTGATCATTTTGGTAGGCATCATTTAACACCATATAACATTGTTTGCTGCTTGGGTCGGTCGTTACGGTAGAAAAAACTGGCAACGGCATTGGTTGTTGCATGAATAAGGATAGCCGCGGCGACGAGGAAATTTGTAGAGAAGCAGCCGGAAAATCCATGGAATATCCATAACCAATTGTCGATCGAAGTTCCATCCCTGGTTGCTGAATAGTGGAGAAGACCAGAAAGTCGTTGTGGAAAGATACCAGTGTATTCCGAGTCGTCTGGAGTCATAACAGCTGTGCTCGGAAGTATCCAAGATGGCTCCATCGTCTCGAGTATTAGAGGAGATGTAGAGTAAGGTAATAGAAGGAGGAGGAATGGAAGGATGTATAAAAACAGAAATAAAGATTACTTGGATGTAGAAAAAACATGCTTACTCTTTGGACATAAAATTTAGGTCCTCTCTGTTTATCAATGAATGCATGAAATAATGAATTAAGAAACTACGTCCAAACTATTGCACCATGGAAACAAAGTATACTGACAAATTTTTTTTGGAAAAAATAAGGGACTTACAGATGCTTATCAGAATAATGGAAACACCTGTAGTTGGCAACACGTCAGATGTATGGGTTGGCAGTGGTGTCGTGGCGACCGCAGCGCCGGACTGCTGGTGGTGGTGTGTTAGGTCGGTCTCCATACTACGTCAGGCGTCGTGGAACAGGAGTGTGCAGTGGCTGCAGCAGACGGAGGTAGTGTAAAATGGGAGACCTCTCAGAGTTTCAAAGAGGGCAAATTGTTGGTGCGCGGTTATGTGGAGTGAGTGTGACGGCAGTGGCTAGTGTGTTAGGTGTGTCGCCAGGGACAGTGTCGAAGGTGATGACGGCCTACACAACACACGGGAAAACCACATCGGGGAAGCGGAACAGTGGGTGGAAGAAAAGCATCAGTGACAGGGCACGCCGGGTATTAAAGCGCATTGTCACGCGGAACCGTCGTGCCACTGCGGCGCAAGTGACGGAGGAACTCAATCAGCACCTCCCCCAACCTGTTTCGACAATCACAGTCCGCCGCGAATTACATGACATGAACTTACGGGGTCGTGTTGCACGGGCCAAACCTCTCATCAGGGACCAGAACGCTTTAGCACGCCGCAAATGGTGCCGCGACCATGCAACTTGGACCGCTGACGACTGGAAACGTGTGGTATGGTCGGATGAGTCACCATTCACCCTATTCCAAACCACGGGCCGTGTTTATGTGTGGAGAACGCCCAAAGAAGCGTATGATCTGCAGTGTCTCCGCCCAACTGTGAAACATGGCGGCGGCACGGTGATGCTGTGGGCCGCAATATCATGGTTTTCATTGGGTCCTGTGGTCACACTTCGCGGACGCATCACTGCCAACGATTATGTCGCAATTTTAGGAGACCACTTGCATCCTATGGTCCGGATGTTGTTCCCGGACAATGACGCCATATTCCAGGATGATAATGCACCCATTCACACAGCTGGAGTTGTTGCAGCGTGGTTTGAGGAACATCGGGATGAAGTTTAACACCTCCCGTGGCCCGCCTAATCCCCAGATCTCAACATAATTGAACATCTGTGGTCCAACTTGGAAACACGACTCCGGCGACGATTTCCACCTCCATCCTCTCTCACAGAACTGGCCGATGCCCTGCACGAGGAATGGTGTAATATTCCACTTGCTACCATTCACGACCTCTATGCCTCCATCCCACGTCGCATCAAGGCTGTCTGAAGGCGAAAGGTGGCCCGACACCATATTAATCTGGTAAGTTGCTTTTTCGTTCAGGTGTTTCCATTATTCTGATAAGCATCTGTATTTCAAGGAAGATAGAACAATTTCATTAAAATAAACGTATTCGCGAAGTGAAGATTCATATCTGACGTCAGGAGGGAAAAATTGTCCTCGAGGAGAAAGACTTCTGGAAGGAAAGATATTGAGCCGTTGTGAAGGAAGGGATGAGGGGAAAACCCATGAATACACAGAAATTCAAAAGCTGGTACAAACGCGTGTTCATTCACCCGGAAGTTGGAGCCGTGGCAACGTGTGTTCATATATTTGCTTAATGCAACGTGTAATACTAAAACTGTGACTCAAATTGTTATAATTTTTAAAAGCTAAAATGGAAGGCGTAGGATTACGAAAGGAAAAGGTAAGTGAAGAAACTTTTTATTGATTTATTATTTTTTGGCTTATTGCAGTTAATTATTTATATACAAAACTCAACGGAAGGGAGTACGCAATTGGGAATACCTGGTAACTAAATATCGTTTTTGTAACTGAGGTATCCTATGTTTACAAAGTAGAAAAACACGGAATTTCAAAGACGTAGTCGAAAGAATAACGTGCATAAAACAAGTGGTTATTTATCGGGAAGTAGGCTACGATGAAACTCCATATGAGCTACAGGGAGAGGACGGTCAGAAACTAAGAGGGTAGAACGTTGCACTGTTGGCTGTGTATTGCAGCAATGCATATAGCGAAAAAGTAACCACTTGATACAGGATATTATTAGCATGGTAGGGATACTAAGTACTGAGACTAGAAATTTAGGATCGTATGCCAAAACGGTTGTAAATGAAGCAAAATATAAGGAGGCAATGAAAACGTATGCGCTGTAAAAGAAGAAAAAAATTGTTTGTTTGTTTGTTTTAAAAGGTCGTAGTATGTAGAGGGATAGTTTCGGTAGTAGTATGACCAGCAGACACATTTTGTTTAATTATTCTGTACAACATGAATATCGCGACAGTGTTCGCTAAAGTTAAAATAAACTGGAGTGAATACACGGAAGTATAAAAAGTATCCATGTTCTTCCGGAATGAAACTGAACCAGGCAGCCGTGGTTAAATTAGGAGCAGAAGCTAGATTTGGTTTAGAAATGTTCGCTGAAAAGTTTATAGTATTACCATTAAAAGTTAAATTCTCAAAAATTCATCTATGTGTCGGAATGGGGAAAAGTGGGTCTGTAATTGTTAGTGCATTATGTAATTTAATAACATGGGGGTGCTGTTGTAGTAAAACACAGGGTGGACTGCCTTAAGATAACAGTGCCGTTTAACAACAGGGAATGACTACAAGGTAACCGAAAAAGAACGTTCCGGGCCTTCGTAAAATCTAAGTTGGTTTTAGTATTGTTAGGAAATTGCAGAGATAAATTATTTTCAGCATTAATTAAAGCGTAAGTTTCCTTATGTATGTTGTGTAAAAAACGGATGTTGCTTAAGGCACGAAAAAGAACAGGATTGTCTGAGCTGACCAACAACAGTCGCTTCTCTTAAACCGTTAATTCATTTAGTTATTTAAGGATTGAAATGTAAGATGTCCGGTATTTTGCATAAGAATGGTTGCCGAGAAATAGTACATTTCTGAAGATCGTTAGAATATAAAGGAATGACAGTACTATGTGACAGGATAGTATGTGTAATATTTAACTTCAATGTACACGTTTCATTTTAGAAGCTAGCGGGAACGAAAGTAGGTTATTCAATCGGAAAGTTGTGTCAGCTGGCACCACTGGGACTTTTACGTGAATCAAAATGTCTCATTGTGTATAGACTCATAAGCCGTCGAGACAGAGAAAGCTGATTGTTAATTTTTTCCCATAATTTAGAACGAAGAGAAAGTTTGCTGTACTGATATTCGGGGCTACAAGGGAACGTGGTAGCTTATTGTTGTTGCATAAAGAATAGGCATTATGGTAACGATAGTGTGACAGAAAAAGCTGAAGTTTATTAGTGATATGTGTATTCAACTGTAAAAGGAAAGTTATCAAGGCTTGCATATTGTTTGCGTTATTCGAAAGGTTTGAAAAAATATAATTCTCGTTTTTTACAATGTGTTTAATGGCAGCATGAACTTCAGCGAAAGCTGTCCGAGAGTCCGAAGCTAATTTTTCGATAGCAGAACTATAATTCGAAAATGTGGTGTGTAAACCTTGTTCATGTGCCTATAAAATCTGAATATGTCGGTTAACCTCTTGAAAATTTAGTCTAAATTTCTCGAGTTGGCTGTCGGTTGACGTACCTATAAGAAAGTGGAGCGCATCGCCAGGAAAGGGTAATAATAACCTTCTTGTTCGGTAAGGATTCTGAGGTTCCTTATTAAAAAAACGTAAATATTTTAATTCCTCTGTGAAATTATTCAGAGCATAAGAAAGGAAAAGAAAAGGTGAACAGATTTTTGAATATGACAACGTATCGCATGACAATGCGAAATTGTTTTCAATGGCTGTGGGTAGCGGTATTTGGTAAGTCAAAGGCCAAAATTGGGTGTAAATAATAGCTTCAGGGATGGGAAGTAATTCTAAACCAAGAGATAATTGGGAAAAGGATGGAGCCAAGGAGCAGAAATGCAATCAGAAGTAGGGATATCCTGCAAAATAACAAAATTTGTAGTAAAAAAACTGTGTAAACGTTGATTTAATTCTAAATAATCTTCAGAAAAGTGCAGGATATTTATACTTATGACTACATAGAACAGTAGTGTAGAGAAAGGAAAGGCAGGGTGAACTTACAAGGGTTGGTCAGTACCTTGTGGTAAAGAATGCATAAGCCGGAAAAGAAGCATGAGGGAGGGGCTTCTGGCTGAAAGTCTTCAGTTTTTTGGACTAACCTAGGAATGTAGTATAAACAAAAATGTCTATTGCCTAACTTAAAATAAGTTATTCGGCATCCGCCTTGTGGACCTTGTAAAAGGCACCAAACCCTACGAGTTTGATATCTAAAGGTATAATCCGTTGAAGGATGTAATGCACACTGCCCGTAGGTTGAAAAAAGGCATAGCGATGGCGTAAATAAGGGACGGAAAAATGGCAAGGCGAACCAACGTGGTGCTTAGCATTTGCCAAGTTAAAGTGAAAAGAACAAGCTGTTACAGTTACAATAGTGCAGCTGGTGGTGAGACTGCAACATCTTCCTTTTCTAAAAGCACTTGCACCAAATAAGGTTAACTAACGATGTTCGTCAATGCATTATAGAAAGTTAAAAAAAATTTTAACGTGCAAGAGACGGGATACTGGATTGTCGGAGAACTGAATGGTACTTGGCTTTAAACTCTGGGTCAGATTTAGTATCCGGGACAAATAATTTCAGCCTATTTATAGGTACTTGTTTTCGTTGTCCATCTGGGATTTCAATTATGTACGAAACATTATCGATCTTGCTCAAAATACTGTAAGGACCATCATAGTGTTGGTTGAATGATGGGCGCTGATTTTTGGGCGTATAAAGGCGTTTCAACAAAATTTTTGTTCCGGTTAGAAATTCTGTAGGTGGATTTCTAGATTCGACTTTTGCTTTAAGTGTCTGAAACACTTCTTCTTTGCGTAAGGCTACCAACTGCCTATATTCGTACAACTTAGTGATACTGTCCTCATTACCAGGAAGATTTAGAGAAGGAGTATTCAAAATAGCATGAACAGGGACAACAGGTTCTATCCCATAGATTATCTAATAAGCACTTAGAAAAGTTTGACTAGAGGGTGTTTTATTTAGCGAGGCTACTGCTGTTTGCAAACACTGCGGCCATCTGGTGTCTTCGTCAATCGTTAGAAATTTCAAGGAAACTTGCAATTGGGATATCCGATTCTCAACGTAACCGAGAGTCTGGTGGTGAGATGGTAAGATATATTTTGGTTTTATAGCCAACGATTTCGTTAAAACGCTAGTGTGGGACGATTGCCGGTCTAAATATAATATCGATGGTGTGGAGAACGGGATAATTATGTGTTGCATGAGAAAATCAATAAATCCCTGGGGAGTAGTAGACCGGACTGGGTCGGCTATTGTATAAGCTGATAGATGTTCTACCGCAACGTAGAAAGTAGTGTAGTTCTCGTGGGATGCTATTAGCTTTCCACACAGATCTATACTCCATTTTGAAAACAGGGTACTGTCAGATAGGCGCAGAGTATGGGGGTTTTGGGGGCGGTAGTCCCGTTTGAAAAGCCCACATTGCAAACCGTTTGCAATTTTGACTTTAACCAACTTTGTAATTTGGGAACAAAATATCGGGAACGAAAAGGCAATCTCATACGTAAGAACCCATGGTGAGTTAGTGATCGCGCGTGGAGTTCAAACACAGTATTCCGGAGTGAATATGGCAAGCACAAAACATTGCGGGAAGAGGTCATAGATAGGAATACCCTATACAGTACGTTCCTGATAGTACGATACTGTTTGTTCCAAATGTGGTACCGTGGATGGTGAGTGTCATTTGTTTGCACTATATGAATTATCTTAGGGAAAAATTTGTCCTCCCTCTGAAGTTTAGCAATGTCCGTTTTTGTATCTAGAGATAACAGCAAAGGTTGCGGTCTGTCTTTAGTGATGCTGACAGCTTGGAGGTCGAGGGTTAGGGGGATCTACTCAAGAGGTCGCTAACACAATTTGCCGTTCTGTCAATATGCTCTTTATTGAATGAAAAGTTGGAAATAAAATTAAGCCATCTAATGACTTTAGGTGTAGGTTTTGCAGAGCCTATGGCCTTTAAGGCTATTGCGTCAGTGCGTAATGTGAAAGTAGACCCTATTAAATATTTATAAAACTTTGTAAGTCCATAATATATTACAAAGAGTTCCTGATGATAGATCGGGATAGGATTAACCCGTGGTGGGTGTTCGGTCGACACGTAGAAGACAACTTGCCAGTGTTTTTCCCCAATTTTTATTTGTTGGAGTGTGGCTCCGACGCCTATTGATCTTGAATCTGTCATGACTAAATGCTCTGTGTTATCCGGAGAGAAAATGGTTAATACAGGAGGCGATGTCATGCAGGACTTCATTTTCTTAAAAGCAGTAATCATACTTTCACTCCAAAGTAATTTACGTGAGTTAGAACTCAAAGCATTGTACAAAGGAGATAAAGTCAAAGATAATTTCGGAAAAAAATGCCGATAAAACTTAATGGCTGCCAATCATTGCCGTAGTTTCTTGAGCGTAGTGGGCCTAGGAGTTTTGCGAGGTGCTTGAATCTTATCCGGGTTTGGTTTCACTGTCCCGTTCGAAATAATAAAACCAAGACACTTGACAGTTGTTAAACCAAAAAGTGACTTTTCCAAATTAAATAAGAATGAGTGTACTTCAGCTGTCCTTAGGACTTGCTCCAAAGTATCATTTATTTCTTGCCTGGAAGACCCATAGATATAAATATCTTCGATGTAAAATGCGACATTGTTAGGGCAAATATCCTGAAATATATTTAGCAAAACGCGTTGCAATATGATGGAGCTGTTACGTGAGCCTTGAGGCATTACAGTTAACTAAAATGGTTATGAGGCAAGTCTAGCTCACGTGTGGAGAACGCTGTAGAGGGTCGGTCATCGGGATACAACTGGAGCTGGAAAAAACTTTGCTTTAAGTCTAAATGATGGAACAATCTTGCATCTGCCATTTTATCTACGATGTTCGATATTGGCGAGATTGGGTCACTAATAGGCGTACACCTTTAATTATTTAATCTTAAGTCCAGAACCACTCTAATCTGATCCGGATTATGGGGCTTAGGAATGGCCAAAATATTGTTACGAAATGGGGAGTGACTGGGCTGAATCACGCGTTGACGAAGGAGCATCAAAATCTCCTATTTTATCCTATTTCAAAGCTTATAGGGAATTGTAAACTGCTTAGTTTGGAGGGCTCTCGATTTGATAGGTTAAGCCTAGCTTGGTATGTTTTTATTTCGGTAAAGTCGTCTTTTGCCTAATTACAAACCGTGGCATGCTCAGTAAGATTATCTCGGATTTCCTCTTGCTGCTCTTTAGGCAGATCCGGGTTGATTTGAAATTTTGTGGGGTCAATTTTGTCCGTAATAAGCTGTAAACGCTCTTGTATGGTGTGTAGTCTGTCCTGCTCAGTTGGATTGTAGAGCTTGCGTATGGAATAGACAGGGAAAGCAGATTGAGGCATGTACTTGTTGCGTATCGCAATAGAAATGCCAGCTTGAACTGTTATGTACCTATTTGTAGTATTGACTAACGGTAAACGTGGTGAGAAAACATCAGTCACAGCATAGACCATGTAAACACCTCTGATTTTAAACAGAGGAGAGTGTAAATGTACTGACGTCACGTTCGTTTGCAGGGGTAGAAAAAGAGGAAGGTATCTAATGGAGCGTGGTGGCAAGGTGTATGTATGTTTTGCCATTAATGTGAAACGTTTTTGACTGAAACCTGAAGAAAGTATGGCAAACTTGTTGGCCTTGATGGTGTCTGGAAGGTGTTGCAAAAGCGGCTTGTAACCCAAATGTTTAAACGTAAACATGTTGTTATCGAAATCCAGAACTGCTTTATTTTTCTTGGTCATTACCTAAAAGTATTGGAAACTCTGGAAACGGAAGTATGTGGAAACTAACTGACAAGGTTTGTTTACCAACCGTGATCTGCAATGTGACGCCATGCGTCAGATGGACCGGTTGATTAGAAATACCTGTGAGTGTGGTGGGGAAAGGGAAAGGACAGTGCATTGGCCGGAATTTTAGAAGCCGGAAATAAACATACAGTTCTACCACTATTAATGTACATCCGATGCTCTTGAGAATTAATCTTCTCTATTATACATGGCAAATTATTTACAATTTGAAATGGTACCGAAATAAAGTTATCTTTGGTGCGAATCGGTTCAGCCGTGGTTTGTGTAGTTACCGTCTGCGGGGCAGGTATCTCTGTAGGTGGCGGTGAGAGAATTGGTATGGTAGCGGTATGTGCCTGAGAAGTAGGTACTGGTTGGGAAGGAACAGTGGTATTTTTCGCAGCAGGTTGAGGTATTTGTGATATATATATTTTATGGAGGCGTCACAGAAGTTTAGGCTATTAATGAATTTTAAGCATACGCGTATAAGTTATGATAGACAACAAACTACTATATATTTAAATTTGTATACATGAGATATTTTGCTTTTTTTAACATTAAAACCCATAATATTTTACTTCTTTTTTGGCATTTCCGAGTAATGTTGCATCTCCCTTAATCAGGTCATGAGATTTCTGACAGCTATGAACAAAATTAAGTGAAATTTAAGTTTTTTATGTTATCAGGATTGCTTATTTATTATTGTCATGTTTTCATTTGTTTTAAGAATCGAAATCACTGTCTAAGCAAATGCGGTTAAACCAGGAATGCTCTAAACACAAGATATCAACGTATATATTTGGAACAGCATTTAAACTATGTTTAGAGGAAACAATTGTTTATTTTGAGTTCACATCATATAGTTTTTCTTATAGGAAGTAAATTCTTTATAAAAATCAACCCAATTAAAAGCTTAGCAAATGTCAGAGAGTTCGGAAGCATTAATGACTTCTTCAAAACTAGAAGATTAATTAGTACCTTTCAAATGTAAAGCTTAGTTTCTAAAAAGTAGTAGCATCACTCTAGTCATGAAATTGTTAAATGATGTTGATGGAAGCATCTGACACAGCCGGCTAAGGAAGTCAAATTTCACAGAATTGAGTAAAGTGTAGAATGTTTAACTACATAGTTGTAATCACGGCAGAAGCGAAATATTTAAATCTCTGCGTAAAGTAAGAAGTTCCTATATGAAAATGTATACCACATTTAGACTTCAGCAACAAGTGCTGGGCATAAGTGTCCATTTTGGCCTGACCTCCACTCCACCTCTCCTACAGCTCTGATCTGCCCCTCCACCCTCCAGAATGGAGTTCTCCCTCCACTCCACATGACCCGCCAGCATGGAGTTCGCCCTCCACCTTCACTCCATCTCTGATGTGGCCCTCCACCTCCACTCCACATCACCCACCAGCATGGAGATAGCCCTCCACCTGCACTCCAGCTATGATCTGCCCCTCCACCTCCACTCCAGCTCTGATCTGGCCATCCACCTCCACATCACCCTCCAGGTTTGAGGGTGATGGGGAATTATGTAGAGGGGTGACCTCAGGAGGGATGGACACCTTTGGTGCTGGAACACCCTATACAACCACTATGTATGTTTGTCGACAATTTCAACTCAGGAATAGAGTCGGATTAAGATGACTCTAAAGGGGCTGCAGCTCAGGACATCCACTCGTTCAGGGGACTCGCCAAAGTTAAATAAGTTGCTTTTACAAAATAGAGGGAATTAATGACAGAGACCCTAACGGAGTCTTTAGCCCAGGGTTGGACTCAATAGCTTAATCTAGCACTTCTCGGGTATTATCAGGGCTACGAAGGTATTTCAGCTGTTGTTGGAAAGATATCGTAGAGATGAGTTCAAACTCATATAGATCATCCAGATTGGATCAGTGCGTTCAGAGATGGGGGGATGGAATCACCTCCACCTAGTAACTTTCAACTAAGGACCTACTAGGTCTACGAAAGTGCTTGAGCTCTTGTTGGGAAGGTACTGTATCAACGAGACAAGTGCAAACCTGTATATATCATCCAGATTGCATCAGGGGGCAGATATAGGGTACATTCAGTTTAAACCAATTACTTTCAACTCAGTAACTATTAAAGCGGCGAAAGTGGTTGAGGTGTCGTTGGATATGTACCGTGAGACAAATTCAAATTCGTATAGATCATCTAGATTGGATGAGTGTTTTCCCAGATATGGTGGTATCTTCCAACTCAGGAGCTACTACGGCTCTAGCCTTAGATGCCTAAAGGCCATAAATAAATTTCAAATTTCAGGATTTACTTGAACAACAGAGGTAGTTGTGGTTGAGATGCCGTTAAGGTCTTGGTGAGACGTGTTCAAGCCTGCATAAATCATTCAAATATAAGGCGCATTTCTGAAGCCTGGCAGGTAACACATGTGCATAGTTCTGCGGCTAAGCTTCGACTTACTTGTTTCCTTATACGTAGAAATATATGTATTTTTTAAGAAATAGAACATTAGATTGTCTCCATCTCTTCTAAAGTTTCGGTTGGTATTGCAAAAATCTTTCTTTTTTATGAAAAAAATTAATAACACAAGAAAGGACCTATACTTGAATTTAAACGATTTGACTTCTTCACGTATGCTTTATAGTATTTACAGAATCAATCCAGTAGAGGTAAATCTAAATAGAAGAGTGTCAACATAAGTAAACGACTATCAGCAGAGAGAAAGAATGGGAATGAAAATTTGCAGCGAATTTCTGCATTTATTGGTCCCCAAGTTATTCTCCAATACATTTATATGATTGTTGAATGACAACAGAAAATAGTTTGGCATTAAAAACTTCACTACTTTTACGATTTATAATCATATTTTTAAACTACAATATAACATATTAAATAAAATTTACCAGAAGGAAACTAAATGCCACAAGACTCCTTCTAGTATGCAACATCATCAACAAAAGCATTAAATTAATAAGATCCTAAGCAACGAGTCTGTTACCGGCACGCACTTTAAACAGCTACTTTCGGATCTAGCGAACTATAAGCTCGATTTTGATGCTTGAACTGGCATTTGAAAGTTCTTTGCCATACTAAGACACAGGGGAAAAATGAATCGGTAGGACCTCCATGGGACTCACTAGGGCCATTTGCAAAAAAAATCAGAATTTCACATTCCTGGTGACATCACTTACCCCAGACCATATAGGCGGCCGAAGCTTGCGGAACCATAATCTAAGCCTCAGTACCTTTCAAATGTGCATCATACGTCAAAATTCGTGAAGAGGTTCAAAAGTTATGACCTTTTTAGCCCAATCACAGAATTTTCACAAATGATAGGAAAGTACAGTCATTCTGTCTGTCTTTTTGCTTTAGCCCAAAATGGTTGGTACCGGGCGGAAGGCCATTGTGGGCCTCAACAAGTTGGAGAAAGAAAATGCTTGTTTTGCTGCTAGGAGTTACCGTTTTCGAGGAGTTACCGTTTTGTAATATGCAGCCTTACAAAAAAAGTCATATCAGTACAAAAAACCCTTCGGAGTAATGGGAAGAGTGACGCAAGAATTCTACTCACAAAAGAAGTGATATCCATTTTACAAGTTACTTTCTTTGTGTCACTATGGCGGAAGGATACTAATTCTCTTAATTTTATTACAAAGGAAACACTTTTGCCACAGTGACACAAAGAAAGTAAATCGCAAAATGAATATCACTTCTTTTGTGAGCAGAATTCTTGCGTCACTCTTACCTTTACTCCGAAGGGGTTTTTGTACTGATTATCAATATTCATGAAACAACGCTTTTAGTCTCCATCGAAGCGAGAGTGTCGAGAGCCAAGTCTCGGTCTCGTCTCGAGTAAGTCGTTATGCATAGTGTCTCTGTCTCAACTCGATTCCTAGACATTAGTCATAGTCCCGTTATGAATTCGAGATGAGATCGATAAAATGCCTGGTTCGCAATATACGTTAAATATCAGGGACGGTGCTACAGGGGGTCTATGGGGGCTGAAGCCCCTCAAATCTTCCTTAGCCCCCTATGTAGCCCCCAGTTTGATTAATACAATATAATGTATTTACTTCACAGTTTGAAAACATAATTGAGTGTTAGACATGTAACTTGTAAGAATAATCAAATCGCAACGTAGCTAATATCAACACAGCGTCTGAGGCGATTAATTTGTTTCTTGGATTATCAAATTAACAGTCTGAACCATCTCTGATAAAAGTCACTACAAAAACATTTCTCCAGAAGAACAGTGTATACTGTTTCGCTTGTCAGTTTTTTCCGGTGGGACTTGACAAGTTAATTATGTTTTACGGAAAAGGATTTAATAATTGGAAGAAGGCAAAAGAAACACATGCTGGCATCAAGCAGCATGACAAAAGCAGCAGTCACCAAAATAATATGAAAAATTGGCGAACTACACACTTATGAAGAGTCGTAACCAACAGAGGTCAGTTTTGAGCAAGATAAGTGATGTTAACAAAACAATAATAGCGGAAAAAGATTCTATGTGTCAACTGTAGCTGAAATTTAACTATTGATGGCGTGTCAAAACATCTCCTTGCGAGGTTCCGATGAAAGTGAAAGTAGTAACAACAAAGGATTTTTGGGTGGAAATTTTAGAATATACGGCTAGGCATGATAAGCAAATCACCGAAAAAATTTCAACATTGCCTAAAATGCAAAATATACATACCACTCAATTCCAGATGAATTGTTGGTCATTGTGAGTAAAGTGGTGCTTCAAATAATATAGTAGAAAGAAGTACATGCTACTGTTTTTTTTCTTTGCGATTCTGCCTGATGAAACCAAAGACAGTTATGGTGATAATTCCTTAAGCCCGTTGTACACCATTCGATAAAGCTTGAACAAGTCGTTGAACAAGAAATTTGATCAAAATGACTTCACGAATTATTTACTCCACGCAGGAAATCTCTTGAATTCAAGTCTTCTCATCCAATACGTTCCATTTAGAACCTGTCCTATTTTTCTTGAATTCAACGCAGTGATCTACCAATCACAACGCTGGTGACTTGAACACGTGACTACTGTGCTTCCAGAATGCAAAAAAAATTAAAATATGGACATGGAGCAGAGTTACATTGTGTAAAGCCCTTGTTTTTATGATGCGAAATAAAGATATGATCAGAAAATTAAACTTAAGTATCTCTACAAGAAATTAAATCGAATCTTGCTGAAGTAAAGTGTACCTGATGTTTCTTCTGTAGTTTTTGTACAATCACTATTGCAACAGAAATTGATATAGAGGGTCTACTATAATTCCTTATAAAGTTTGTATTGTATTTAGAAGTAGTAGGATATTAATATTTAAAGTGCCATTGAGTTGCTCATAATTTATGTGGAAAGGTCAAGATTTTATTTACTGTATGTCGGAAGTTCAAAGCTGCTAAACATAGAAGTATCTGGGTACACCTTACATTACGGCACCAAAAAAATTAATCTTTTCAAACGTATGTGGAAGTGTTGTAACTTAAAATATAAAGAAGTTTCGAGTCATGGAAGTATTAAATTAGAGTGAAGTAGCGAAAAGTACTTGGAACAATTTGGCTGCTTCTACGTTGGTGAGCAAGCACATTAAACCGTGCATCGCATATAATAAAAAAATCTAACCTTCTTTAACCCGCCTTTGCTTATTCAACATTGTGGCTATAATTTTTGTAGCAAATCATGTGTCATTTATAATACGACGCAACGCTATTAATATTCCTCCGCATCCCTACAATCTGCATGTAGCTTGTCTAATGAACGCAAATAAATCTATCTCGACATGTTTGTTATGTTGATCAACTTAAATGCATATTTAGCGAAATAACAATGACAAGCTTTTTCTAACACTTTTTGCATTGCCCACTGCCGTTATGTGTTCATAGAAGTATCTGCGATGTTTATTTGTAAGAAAATGAGTTGTATAGAGCGTACATATGGCTCAATAGCTGGCGAAATTTAGCGGCCATAAAGTAAAGTTTCTCCATCTATCCAAGTAACGTTGTTTATGTATTCTCCGTGCACGTACTTTTCCCTCGCCCACCAACAAACAATATCAAAGAAATGTTCGTGCACCAAAAATAATTAATTGACACAAAACTGAGATTTCTATTATAGTCCTCTTTAAATGACCTCTCTCGTATACACGAAAGTGAATGAAAGAACTTGTAGAAAAAGCGTTGGTACTGGCTGCGATGCATGTTATCTGACAGCCAGCTATTGTGCCGTATTTTGTCGTATGTTGGCTTTATACCACATACAAATATTTCATACAGGTACTTTGATAATCACCTACCGATGGCTAGCAACTCAAAATCAGCTACGAATAGCCACATTTCATAATTATTTACATACATATGTACTCAGTACATGCAAATAGGAATACTAAATGGTATCACTTCGTGTTATGAATAACATAATTTGCTCCAAAAACAGCGGATATATTACTGTTGGGCGAAGAGTGATTAGTTAAAGCTCCGAAGCTGGTGGTGCCTTTTTGCAAAATTTACACGAGGAATGATATATTTGTGTGACTTGGAAACATGAGATTGGCGTTAAAAAAAGTGAATAATTATTGCTTTGAAATGGGAACTATATCCTTGTGGTGTAGGGTGAAGAGTCCGTGAGAGTAATGTTGATCGCGAATAAATAAAAAAAAAGTACCGAACCTGACATTAACTAGCTTCTCTTCGCTCGCTAGAGATACTGTCTGTGTTGTTGTGGACAAAATACGTATCATGCATAACACGAAGTGTCACGATTAGTATGCCTCCACATGGTGCTATCTTGATCAACTGGAGTGCGTATTTAACGAAATAGTAATAAAATATGGATTTTCACTTTGGATTATTAGTTGTCGCTAGATGTTTATAGAAGTGCGTGTAACCGGAAATAAATAAATACTTATAAGAATTGAAAAGAGTTTTGAATAAAGCAATAAAAAGTCGATGTTCGAGGCATCACCAACTACGGAACCGCAACCGTTATTCAGGTTATTATTTCATTACAAGCGATGCATATCATGTTTAACTCTCACTGCATGTGCCCACTTTCAACGCAGAAGGAGCAAATCGACTCATGTGCTTTTGGCTCCTTCACTTTCATTTCACACTTCCGCTTAAATTATCGTGTACGAGCACCATCCAAACCCTTTCAACACTACTTGGAAAAAACCCTTTGATTATTTCAGTTGGATCGTGTACGCACTCATCCAATTGCTTGTTCAAGAATTTGATTCTATGTTTATTGAATCGTGTACGAGGGGCTTTATTATTACAATAATTCAATATTTGAACGTTTCTTGGCTACTATCCTTGTTCATCACTAACTGCTAATTCACTTCACCTGAACATAAAGAAGGCATTGGCAGAATGTGACACACATGTGAATAATTGTGTAGTACAAATGTATGATGGTGCTTTGGTAATCAGCGGACATCTTTCAGGTGTACAAGCACTTCTCAAGAAAGATGTTCCTCAGTCAATTTACGTGCATTTGTTACAACCACCACCTTAATTTAGTAATTATTGATGTGTGACGCGGTGTCGAAGAAGTTCAACAGTTTTTTTCTCGTTACTACAACAGTTGTACCTTTTCATGTAGCGTTCTAGTGTTCACCCTGTGTTTCTGAAAGTGCAACAAGAGAACAATTTGAAAAAACTTGAATTGACACCAATTTGTGACGTGAGGTGGGTTTGCCAAATTGCGTCATGTCAAGCTGTGAAAACTGCATTTCCTGTCATACTTTTGTCATTAAATCGAATCGTTGCAACAGGAAAGTACTCCGAGAAAACATGTAAAGCTAAAGATATTCTCGATCGAATAGATTTGAACTTCGTGCTTTATCTTCACCTCTTTTGCATTCTTTTGAAAGATTTTAAAGTCGTCTCCGATTATTTGCAGAAAAGTGACTGTGACCTTGCTGTAGCCTGTACACTTGTTAATTCCTTAGTAGAAAGAGCAGAGCAATTACGAACAGACACAAGTAATTTTGAGCGTTTCATTGCAGAAGTAAAGGC
>JAGDQP010011559.1:0-52669 GCA_022664845.1 Lepisma saccharinum
GAGGATGTGTAGAGTTAAATCTTTACAACACAATTCATAGCGTACAAGAACTTCATGGAGAATGTTTTTATAGGTGTACCTCCACACTTACCAATTTCTGATCTGAAGCCATGTGGCTTGCAGATTACCAAAGAGAACGCCTAGGCGGCAGCACCAGTTCCGTTTGGCGCGAAAACAAAACAAATCTATCGCCGCATGAAGAGCGCTCGCATTTATTAAACTGGAAAATTCGTTACATGGCGAAGCCGGTCCTTCAGCATCAAGGCCAAATCGCTTCGGCGATAAGACCATGCTTTGTGTCTGTTGGGACCAGAGCGGTATTGTGTATTATGAACTCTTGAAGCCCGGCGAAACCGTTAATGCACAACGCTATCGCCAACAAATGATTAATTTAAATCACGCATTCATCGAAAGACGACCGGAATGGGCCCGAAGACATGGCAAACTGATTGTGTTACACGACAATGCGCCGTCTCACACAGCAAAACCAGTGAAAGACACCTTGAAATCGCTTGGATGGGACATCCTTCATCCCCCGCCGTACTCCCCAGACCTGGCGCCATCTGACTATCACCTCTTCGCATCGACGGGGCATGCGCTCGCAGAGCAGCACTTCAGCAATTTCGAAGACGTTGGAAAATGGCTCGACGAATGGTTTGCCGCAAAAGACAAGCAGTTTTTCTGGCATGGTGTGCATCAATTACCTGAAAGATGGGCAAAATGTGTAGAAGCCGATGGCCAATATTTTGAATAAAACAAGATTAATTTCCCTTAAAAATTACGCGTTTTCTTTACCACAAAAACCGGAAAAAACTTATGCATACACCTGGTATGTCCTTTCTTTATTTGCCCCCTCCCCGTTTAAACTGTAGTCCTCCTTAAGGCGAAGTTCCATTGAGGTAAGAGTAGGTGACTACTAATAATGTCATGGGATAGCGGGAGGGAACTAGTTGACGGCGCGGTAAGATCGCGGCAAACCGGTCGAATGGAGTCAAGCAATTGAGATGTGGTCAGTTGAACTTTTGTGAGTGCAGTGAAACGTGATGTACAGTGGTGATGGCGTGAACTATCGACGTTTGAGCGAGGGATGGTAGTTGATGCTAGAGGAATGCGATTTCGGAAGTTGTCTGGACTCGCTCCACAGTGTCAAGGGTGGACCATGCGTATCGCATTCGAGGCATTACGACCCATCAGGGATAACGAAGTGACCGCCTACGGATGTTGAATGACCGCGAACGGCGACCTCTGGGTACATTAATCCGCGCAAACAGACAAGCAACAGTGCGTGATCTGACAGTAGGAATCAGTGCAGGACGTTCCAGGAACGTGTCTCAGAGGTCATTGTAGCGCAATTTGGTCTCCATGGGTTATCGCAACCAAAAACCGACACATGTGACGCTGCTAATCGCTGCCCACTGGTGGCAGCATCTCATATTTGGGCTCGGGAACACGTGGATTGGGCCTTAGAGGACTGGCAACGTGTAGCGTTGTCACATGAACCACGTTTACAATTGGTACGGGTGGATGGTAGGGTGCAGGTGTGTCGCAGATCCCATAAGGCCATGGACCCAAGTTGTCAATAAGGCACTGTGCAGACTGGTGGTGGCTTCGTCATGGTGTGGGGCGTGTTTACCTTGCATGGTTTGGGGCCTCTGGTCCACTTGAACTGGACATTAACAAGTCAGCGTTAGGTTCAGCTGCTTGGTGACCATCTCCATCCCTTTATGGACTTCATGTACCTTGCCAACAATGGGATTATCCAGAATAAAAATGCGTCATGTCACCGGGCCGCAATGGTGCGCGACTGGTTTGAGGAACATTTTGGCAACTTCTAACGCATAATTTGGCCCTCTAGATCACCGGACATGAATCCTATCTCACATGTTGGGTGTTATGGAACGGGCTATTCGTGCCAAAGATTCTCCACCTGCAACAACCACCGAATTGTGGACGACAATCGAGACCGCATGCATGCAGTGCACATCTCTCCATCTGACTACCAGCGACTCGTCACGTTCCTGCCACGTCGAGTTGCTACACTTCGTCGTGCTTGATGGGGATCCCACTATGATTAGATAGGTATCCTACGAATAAATTTATTTTAAGGCCTTTAGGTAACTATGGCTCAGGGCGTATAGATAATGATGGGGTAAATTGGTGTAATGCAGAAAGTGGGAGTAAACGGGAGCACCCCTAGAAAACCCACGCACACGGTGTTTGTTCACCACACAGCCCACATGGCATGAGCAGGGATTGATCCGACGACCCCTAGCACCAAAGGAGAGCGCTTTACCAACTGAGCAACCGCGGCCCAGGTATCCCATGACTTTTGGTACTTCAGCGTATAGTGAGTGCCCAATGAAACTTCTTTTAGAAGGAGGCAAAATACAGATTCTTAAAAACACCATCTCACACTTTTACAGTTTCTTCTTTTACGGTTTCCATAAAATGGAGAATAATGGTTTACCTAACCTTTATCAATTAAGCAT
Source organism: Lepisma saccharinum (assembly GCA_022664845.1). Lineage (NCBI taxonomy): Eukaryota > Metazoa > Arthropoda > Insecta > Zygentoma > Lepismatidae > Lepisma > Lepisma saccharinum. Next base: position 2,490 of record JAGDQP010011559.1, read on the forward strand.
TATGCTTTTGTATGGTAATGATTTAAATGAAACAAAATTAAAGGTAATGCAGAGAAATAAATAATTTCAATCTCAAAATACCGAAAGACCTGTAGAATTTTTTAAACTTGAGAACTAAACATTTTTTTAAAATTTATATATTAGTATGTCGTATATTGATTGTGTAAATTAAATTTTAATTATGTGACACAAATATGTTTTATTCATGTTTTTTTTATGGTAAATTTCTCAGTAGATTGCTGTATTAATCTTTAAAAGAACAATATTTAAGAGATAAATCAGATTATAGCTAATAAAACAAATAAGTTGACAGAATTACACAATATTCTTTCTGCCATCTATTGAGTTTTCTGTTCAACAATGAAACGACTCTACTTGCGTGTATGCGCATGCGCTTACGACAATGTTTTATAATTTAGTCAGTGATAATTCACACAGAAGATCATACAGCAGAAATACGATACCTCGAATCTGAAGGAATAAAAGTACAAAACTCGAGTTTTCGAATATTTCGACTTAGCGAGGTTCAAATTATCGAGAGTTATATTACAAAACTTTGAGATTTAATAGTCTCGAACTTATTGAGGCTTCTTTTCTATAGCAAGAATCCTCCACTTCGGTTTCGCCATCATTAGGAAACATTTAACTGCGTGCCGACCGTGTGGTCTGTGAGACCTTAGAGTAACGTCTTCGAGGTCGCGAGTTCTAATCTCATCTGGTATTGCACTCACGTTATAGATACGGGCCGGTGTTAAAAAAAAAGTTACTAAACTGGTCCATGTAAAATAAAGTTTTACTTAATTTCGTGCTGATAATGACGCAACAAACACCAGAACAAAGGGATTCCGCCAGGAGTTTCAATTTGGGGAGTGTAAAGACAAAAGTGGATTTTTGCATGATTTCCATCGATTTTTCGACCATAAAAATTTAAAGTTGAGGTGTTCTCGATAATTTGGGGGTTGATATCTCCCAGGGGGGGGGGATCTGGAAGAACGAATGCTCAGACAGCACTGGTAGTTGGTTAGTGTCCTAAAAAATAATGTTATTTTTTTTTTTTAAAAAATCGTCACTCGAAGAGGCTCGACTCAGAACGTTAAAGTCCCAAAACTCGGCTTACAAAGGATTTACCCGACTAATTATAGAGATATACTGTAACTTTCCCTCGTAGAGGTTCTCTAGTGAAACTTTTATGTTATAGATGATAAAGAGTATGTCTATAACACAACAAAAAATCTAATTGTCAAGTGCTTTGCTTTACAACATGAAGAGGTAAATTAACACTGAGTAGAATTTGGAAAGGAAAAATGAATAAAATTCCGGAAATCAAGGAATTCAAGTTATCGGGGTTCGAGTTATCGAGGTTCTACTGTATAATCATTTCCCCAGCTGATGGTTAAGTAGAAAGTATAATAATCATAATAATTTGAACTGTCATCAATAATCTTACAAACATTTTTTTACGAAACCTTTTTTTTTTTGTCTCAGAATTTATATCGTTGTAATCCTTATGAAAATTGTTTACTGTCGTTTGCTCATATTGACCTGTTCGGCAGCCTAGACCAAACGTTGTTTTATTACAGCACCAGAAACCTTCAAAAGGAGACTTTTCAACAAGAAATTAATTTATGTTTTATTGTTTTTCAATATTCTGAATTATTTAATTTGTCATGCACCGTTTTTACCTGTCACCTAATAAGTCATGCTTGAAATGACTCGCCAAGATTTGTGAGAGTCAATAAATAATTTCCTTTGTGCTTACGCCACTTCTTATTGAGCGGTGAACGAGCGAACCTTCTTAATATCCACTCATGCAGTATGTCACTTTTAACCAGGGATTCTACTACGATTTCTAGTTTAGGGGATGTAAATTTAAAATTAGGGGTTTTGCAGAATTTTTAAAAAAGATTTTTTAATCGTAAACAATTTTAAGCTGGGATGTGTTCAAGACTTATCAGGGTTTACACGTCCCATAGGTGGGATTCTAGCAGAATCCCTTCTTTTGACGCCTAAGATCGAAGTGCTGATTGTCACATTTAAGCCCCGCCCTCTGCTCTTCGTATAAATGCGAGCGCTTGACCTGTCATCTGCATATTATTTCTGAGGATGAGAACAAAGTCTTCTGCTAAAATGTAATGAAACGTTTGGTGGGATTTTCAAAATTAATCAATTTGCAAACATTCTCACCGTCAAATACTTATCATTTATAACAAGAATACTCCCTTCTGTCACAGTTTACTTAGTTGGCCTGTCGTCCAGAAAGGGGTTAATCTACCACGGTTTCACGCACTATACTTTTTTCCCGAAAAGAGTGTTCTTGTAGTACTAAAAATATACTTACTCCCCTAATCCGAGATTATGTAACAATTTCCTAATTATAAAACCCAATTGCCTGGAATTATTGAGAATATCCAGCAGGTAGTGACAGACCAACTGAAGGTTGTAGGCAAGCGTGGAGAGAAAATTCTCTTGTTTAAACGAGAAGAGAAACTTTCCTGTAAGATCTAACGTTTTTGCGGACGGAAGATTATCAGAAATTCCCGACTAGTGAGATTTCCACTTTTGTTTGGAGATTCCAAATTCGGGACTTAAGAAGAAAAAAAGAAACAGTATACCGAACTTTTCGAAACTCGAGATCGGTATGGGGGAGTAGTTAATCGAAATTTCGGGTACCCGCAAATATGTGAGAAGCTTGATATGGAAAGCTTATCAAATGCCAACTAGTAAGCATGATTCAAGTTTGAATTAAGCTTACAACGTTGCCATAACAAGCTTGAAAAGCAAGTTTGATTTCTGCCATCTGGGTTTTCTAGAAGGCAATATCAGTAAAAAGTCTTTCAGCTCTGTTTTCAGAAGTAGCAAAAATGTCTGTCTGAAGGTATGGTCTCCCAACGGAAGTTACAAATTCTGAAGGACATAAGATTATTATTTTTTATTTAAATTGTTAATAAAATAAGTAGAGAATTTGCCGCATTAGAACATTATTTAAACATATATCACGTTAATAGCTAATTTCTAATTGTCTTATTGAGTTTATAACATATTTACTCTTTAAACACTTATAGTTCATACAGTCCTCAGCTCATAAATATAAAATGTGATTTTTACTGAAGTACTGCAGTGCTTCGATCATATTGCGACTACGAAAGCTAACAGCAAACCAACAAGCAAACAAAAAAATGATACGTCATATGTAGGTGGGTGTCGACCCGGAAATGACATTGGCGAATCGATTTTAATATCAAGCAACATCTCATCACATCTCTCCTTCTCACTCTTTCCTGTTTTTTTAAACCATGTATATTCATTCTCGTATATCTCTCTTTAACACGCACATTTTCTTCTGGAGAAGAACGTTTTAAAATGCATGTCACAGTGCTTATGTTGGTGATTTTTTCTTTTTCTTCATCTTTTAACAGAGAGAAGAAAATACTGCTGTCTGCGGCGACGTACGCAGGACGCATCCTGCCTACTGAAAATAAAGGAAGAGAAAAGGGTGGGACCATAGGGCTCGAGACATGTCACTAAATGAGATTTGATGTTGCGTGGGTGGCTCCCTCTATTGATGGGGATAAAATAAAACGAAGACGGAAAGTGGAGTTTTCTTTTCAAATATCCCGGGTTTTGCTTTAGCTAACTAGCGCCCTCCTGTGGTGGGTGGGAGAGATGGCGTCGCTGAGTCTCATTTATTTCATGTCACTTGAAAATCCTCTCCGCTCCCGTAGTTCCGCATAATGTTCATCCATTGAGAAGCGTAGGTGAAAAACCATTGAAGAAAACAAGTGAAGGTGACACTTTGCAACCGACGCACCGCTGCAGTATCAGATTAAGTGAAAGTGTTGCGAAACGCTTTGTCGTGGTAACCAAAGTTTAAAGACATTCTTCTATCTCATTTCTTCCCCCCCCCCTCCCTTACCACCGCCTTGGAGTTTCCATGAACAGAGAATCCTGATATACGAGGTGATGAAAAAATGTTGTGAAGATACTTTGGATACCTTGGAGCCAAAAAAAGAAGAAAATTGATTTGAAGCAATTAAAAATAAAAATAAATGCTAGATGTATTGCACGCTGATTGGTCATAAATTACGTAATATCGCGGCAAAATAAAAGTAAAAAGATGCAAGATATATCGAATAAGGAAATCACAATAAGAGCTGTACGCAAGGTATTTATTTTAGGAAAATTGGCGATTGAAAGAGCTGAACCTTAGAGGGGAATTTAATGCTTGAAAAAAAAAAAAAAACTTTGAGAATAAAGGAACATAACTTCGGTCACGGGAAATTATAACTGATGTGGAATAACTTGTGAACAATTCAATATACGGTAGAAATAATTACATCAGTCACTTTCTGATTTGATATCCCAATTACAACTATTTCCATGCCAAAAAAAAGGTTGATCCTTTAATGGCGGATTTAAGATGGCATATGGATCACGTCAGAGATATAGTATTGATATGGCCCTATCCTGATATTACATAGTTATTCTGATTTATATGTTAATTGAAGTTTCACGAGGAGGACACTAGATGTCATTACTTTTGCTAGTGTAGAATTGAAGTGAGCAACTTTTTTGTATATGGAAAATTTGTTGGTTTTGTGATGTTATCAAATGCAGATGATTTTATTTCTTTAAAAGGTTATTTGTTTCAGAAAGAAAATTAATTTTATAAGCAAGTTATTATCTTATAAACTAATATGTATATCAGATGTATAATCACATTATGAATGTATATAGCTGATGTCGGGAACAGCATCTACATAACTTAACCTAGCCTAACTGTGGCTTGTTAATGTAGTAACGAGGACCCTGAGTAGCATACGCACAGGCGAGTACACTACATATACGACCTCATTGGGCCTGACGGCATCTTTTCAGTGTCGGAGGGTATAAGTTAGTTTTGAGAAGCAGTCATTGCACAAAGACTGATCATCTTTTCATATCTCATTATCACTAACTGCCAGTCCTCGAATTGATCAGCTTCTTAGAACGGTTCAGGGCTCAGGCCCTACGCCTCCGACATGTCAGACCAGCAACCACTAGGACAACATCATAAATTGCCACCTACTGTTCCTCGTCCACCTCCATACTCAACATTAATAGGACGAAAAACACAAAAGCAACGCAGCGTGGAGCAACAATCAACATCTTCACGTTCGCGATCACGTTCACCGACAAATCATGGATCAGGACGCACATCACCACAGTCACCACCAGCAAAAAAGACACATACTATAAGTGATTCAGACTCTGACTCCGAGAAACGAATGGACATCAACCAACCAGACTTCCAGGACATTTCAAATGCAACCACTGAAAAAACTCCAAGCTATCCATTCATACTAACAAACTACGACCAAAAGTATCAAAATGTAAAGCTTCTCTTGCAACAAATGACGAAATACATACATCGAGACAAAATCAGTAGAATCATCCCGACTCGGAACGGCATCATATTGCACTCAACAGACTACAACTTAGCCAACACCATCAGAAACAAACACAGCTTTGAAATTTTTGGGAAAACAGCTAACTTGGCACGCCTGGAGAACAAAAGCAACCGTCAAACACCACCACCGCGTAAACAGCCAACATTATCTGTTGTCGTTCGAGGAGTAGAACCCACTATCTCAGACGAAGAAGCAGAAGCAGAACTGAAACTAGAAGGACACGTGATCACCAAGTGCATCCGGATAAAAACAAAAACTGGCGGTCCAACATACATGATACGGGTCTTAACTAATAACCAAGAAACTATTGATGAACTTCTCACCCGCGGAGCATTCATTTATAAACGACGGTACAGGGTAGAACCATCGCACACTCCACCTCCGATACCCATCAGGTGTGAAAAGTGTCAAATGTACAACGCACATCCAACAGCAAAATGTACCAACACCACCAAATGCGGTTACTGCTCCGGCGCACATCTCACGAAAAGCTGCCCAAACATGCAACAGCCTCCTAAATGCACCACTTGCAATGAAAATCACCCCACTTTTAGTTATAAGTGTAAAGCCAGACCTGCTCCTGAACCTGATAAACCAGAACTAATAGTACCCATACGGACTACCGAAACACCTACTCAAGAAACACCACATATCACTTCTGTATACCAACCTATCACGATCGATCAACTTCTGGCCTTCATAACAGTTGTTCTTCAAAACATTCATCCGTTTCAACGTCATCATGTTCTAAATCAAATCCAGTACGCAGCAAAAACAACTCTTCATGTTTCCTTTAATGCCACATACTCAGGCCCATATGCACATTTTCATGCAAACGCTCAATCAACAGAAGTCTAAGCTAACAACATCCAACCAGCAAATATTAGGTGTGTTCATGGCTCTGATATTTCTATTTCTCAACATCCGATCTCTACAAACTCACAAACCCATATTTGAAACTCTACTACTCGAAGAACAGGTCAACACATTTATACTCAATGAAACACACCTCAAACCGTCTGACAGCTGTAAAATATCACGGTACCACATGCTTCGCCATGATAATACACATATAGCACAGCGAGCTAACGGAGGAACAGCAATTGGTTTCTCTCCAAAAATCGCCTATCGCCAACACAATCCCGACATACCCCACTTACCAGAACACCTCATTACTACCATCTATTATCAACAGCTATATATTACAGTTGCCACCATCTACATTAGACCTCACCATCCTATCCCCAATCGTTCTTTACCTACATATCTAACAACCATAAAAATTATATCATCATGGCAAATCTCAATATACACAGTAGAACGGACAAAGAAAAATCCGATTTCTACGACTTCATAAATCTTCAAACTACAGGTATTATCCACCAAATTTCGAAACCAACACGACCATGTTCTAACACAACTCCAGACGTAGTTATAACATCAATGAATATTAGTCCCAAATGTACAATAGAAGTTCTGGATCTCATAGGCAGCGATCATGCACCGGTTAAGCTCACACTACAGTTAACAAACAATAACAACAACGCCTCCAATTTACAACCCAGAACAATCTTACGCTTCGACCGCACCGATTGGGATCAATATCGGTAATTTATTCAAACGCGAATAGAAACACTCGCCCCCCCAGAAACAGAAACCGAACTCCATCATGCCATTGATACTGTAACTTCTACTATCCAAGAAGCTTCCGAAAAATATATTCCTACCAGTCAAGCAAACAGTTTTCGACCCAACCTACCTCCACAATACCTCCCACTCATCAAACGCTCCAGAGAACTCTACAGAGATTACCAACGAACACGGAATCCAGACTCTCTCAGATTACATAGACAGCTACAGAGAACTGTTCATAACTACCTAAAAGCATATAAATTACGACAATGGGTTAAAACATGTAACACTCTGGCAGAAACGGCACACCCTACAAAATACTGGAAACGGTTTAATATACTCACCGGCAAATATTCTAAACCACATTACCCCTTACTGCATCACGACCAAGCACTGCACACCGACAAAGATAAAGCTGACGCCTTCGCCGACCACTTACAAGAAGCCTTCACTCCCACTATCCCTTTCAATCCTTTTCGACACCATCCAGCAGATAGAATCAACATAGCCTCCCCTCAGCTACAACCAAATCACAACCATATCCTTCCAGATCATCCTCTAACTCTACCCATAACACCGGACGAAGTCATACAAACCATCGCCGCCAAAAGAAACACAGCGCCAGGCAATGACAAAATCACATACCGTCATCTTAAAGAATCTCCAATCATTCTCCTCAATTTCCTCGCTTCCATCTATACATTCATCCTTCGAACAGGTATCATCCCTCCCGATTGGAAAACCTCTAAAACATTAATGTTCCTGAAACCCAATAAAAACCCCAATGCCGTCTCTTCCTATCGACCAATCCAGCTAACTCCAACCTTAAGTAAAACCTTGGAAAAGATCCTTGTCCAACGCCTTCATACACACCTAAAACTCCACAACCTCCTCCCTTTGCACCAAGCCGGATTTCGACCCAACTTTAGCATTTCTGACCAACTACTTCGCCTTACAAACCAAATAACCATCCACTACAATAAATCCCTCCCCTCCTGCCTCACCCTCTTTGACCTAGAAAAAGCATTCGATAAAGTTTGGCATCGAGCACTCTTATACAAGCTCCAATTCTTCCAACTACCCGTTTCCTATCTCCGTTTCATTTTCAACTTCATCTCCACATGTCTAGCCTACATTAGTATCAATAATAGTCTTTCCCACCCCATATTTCTTCATTGTGGTGTTCCACAAGGATCCGCTCTATCACCACTCTTATACCTATTGTACGTAGCAGATCTCCCTCCGCTTCCTCCAAACATACATCTATTTCAATATGCAGATGACACCGCCTTTCTCGCACTAAGCAACACTATTCAACACATCAATAGAACCATGAACGAAGCAATCAACATCTTCACCTCGTGGTGCAGTAAGTGGGGTCTTACAATCAACTCACGGAAAACACAAACGATCGTCTTTTTACCCCCTAAAAAACGATCCCGTATCCGACGCAATCCTGCTCAATTAAACCTGACAGTTCTTCATGAAAACATTACGCCCACTAAAACAGTAACCTATCTAGGCCTCACATTTGATGAACACCTTACCTGGCGCCCACACCTCCAAACGGTCATCAGTAAAGCCAAAAACAGAATAAACCTCCTCAAACGTCTGACAGGTACAACTTGGGGCCTAAAACCACACACAGTTCTCAATACATACAAAGCATTCCTACGACCAGTTCTGACATATGGATATACAGCATGGATCAACGCAAACCCCGCCATCTACAACAAACTTCAAATCCTGGAAAGACACGCCCTTCGCATTGCCTATCGAATTAAACTACCCAGTCCAACGCAAGAGCTCTACAATAAACTAACATTCCCCCATTTACTCTATCACCTAGAATCGCTACGTTTAAGGTACACACGTAAGCGCTTCGACACACAACACCCACTCTTCACCGATATTATTCGCACACAATTAGAACACGACAGACAGTTCACTGAAAATACACAACTTTCTACACTTCTAACGATATACCATTACACGCTTCCTCCCGATCACCCAGACGAACCCTTCATCTCACAATTTCGCCGACTCCATCCGCCTCATTATGTCTCACCGTCATATATTGCACAGTAACCATTTCGAACGTATAGGGCCCATCTGTCTCCATCATGGCCTAGAGCAGCCCCTAGGCCGGAAGATTATCATTCATTTGTCTTAAGTGTGTCAAAGTGTTGTTGCGTCGACCGCACCTCACATCCATCCTTTCATGCACCATCACATTATCATTTACTTAATATTCCCACCATTTAAATGATTATGAGGAAAACTCATAATATCCTCTGATGAGAAATAAATATATAAAGTGAAAGATATACTAAAACCACATAGACCTTCCACCTCTCAAAAACAAAACCTTAATTCCATCAACTTCCCATCCCAGATAGAGGGTGTAACCCTTTGGGGGAGCTAGCTTCGGCTAGCATAAAAAAAACAGCATCTAGAGGTTAGGAGAGGTGTAGAGTTATTCTTTATATTTTTAATCCTCTGTTGAAATAAATATATTTTGAATTGTCGCTTTTCGTTTAGCTTGTGATGGTTAGACGTAGTGGAGAGCTTGGCTTTGGTCCTCGAATGTTGCTGAGAAGCACTGACAGGATCATAGCTTGCGTTTTCTACTATCTTCAGGTGTACGTCCCACTACGTGGAGTAGCTTTGGGGCACGCCTTAGCATTAGGTATTGTCTTCCCTACATCCAGGAACCAGAACATTGACCCTGATCAAGAATTTCATTAATCTACCGCACAGCGACAACGACGGAGCTAGCTACAAGGAGCAAATTATATAGAAGTAACGCAAGACCCGCAAGAAGAAGGCAGGCAACGTTACAGTATCTGGTCTTATTTACATCGCATCTGGAATACACTCATATTCTGTATAATCTGTACAGAGTATGTGGAAGTTATATGGATATTTCGATACATGTATCTAATTTAAGAAGTAACATACGAGAACTTGAGTACGATTGGTAGTACTGTAAAACTAATTAAATTACTGAGATATTGACATGTGAGATAATTTCAGCTGTATTTGATACGTTACTTCCCCCTATTCTTATTTGACAAAAATAAGTTAATTACAAGATGGCAGTTCCAAGATTGTGAACGGAGCGTGCTAGTTACTTCAGAGATGCAAAACCTGGTCTCATTTACAATTAGATATAATTGTATTCACGTAGATTCATGTTCACGTGTTCTTCCATGATCAGATGTGAACCAACTTGTGATCAGAAGGCAACACAAAAGGATTTCTAAAATCTGTTCTTGAAATCTTAATCCTCACTCTGATTAGACCATCTTTGTCCACATACGTACACATAGACTTTAATTTGGTACTGTCCACTCCAAAAGCTTTCCGTTGAACACTTCACAGCAACATATTCTCTGCAGATTCCAACTCCGGAACTATCAATTATCCTGAACTTCTTTTTTCCGGATGAGAACAATTGTTGACAAATCTAAGCATCCAAGCTATCATACGAAGTGCTTTCGGTTAAGTGGGAAAGTACTTTAAGTACCATACAGATTCACGTTCCGTTACTAGAGACACAACAAACAGTCTTTCTCTTTTCACTGTTCACCTCCTCTTCATTCGCCGTTTTCTTTTCTACTGGCCAAACTGATCTTCCATCTTCAACTATTGTGGTCCCTCTCACCATCTGGAGTTCAGCAACGTGATGGCATCACATCATCTACTGGGCAGGTCAGCTGGTAGTATTCCCCAGGTACATGCATCGAATTGGAAACAGCAGACAAAGAACGAATCTCCTTTACTCTGTTATCCACGAAAATACCCCATGGTTCATCTCCTTTTATCCAACACAAAGCTGTGGTAGAATCAGTCCAATAATAAACAGGGATATCTAGATTCAAACTAGTAACTACCGATGAAGTAAGACGAGCACCAATACAGCAAGCTAACAGTTTGAGTCTAGGGACACTTATTTTCTTCATTGGTGCAACTCTAGATTTACTGGCGACTAACTGCACTTCAACATTTGACTCACTTCCATTTCTCATAAATATAACACAGATATGTGCAGATTGGCTGGCATCCGAAAATACGTGCATACTCCATGTCTTCCTAGATCCATGAATATAAAAACGTCTACAGATTTCTATATCATTGAGCGAAGACGAACGTTTAATCAATTCTTCAAACTTCCTTGCTATCTCCGGTGAAATTGCATCATTCCAGCGGGCTTTCGAACAATAGCTTTCTTGAAGTAGCAGGTTCGGAATTAAAGTGACTGGCGAAAGGAATACAACAGGATCAAATATCTTACGTGCAAGTGAAAGAATACTTCTTCTTGTTATAGGTTGAGTGATTTCAGTTAAATTTCTTAAGTCACAACGAAGTACGTCCTTACATTTGTTCCAAATCAGGCCCAATACCGAAACCATACCTTCATTGTCTTCATCACTCCCTTCTTGACTTGTATACTCCCAACTTCTTAAATCAAATGTTTCTTCAGCAAGCAATTTCGTAGCTTGTTCGATGAAAAGCACTAATTCTTCTTCAATATCTACGGAAGTTACGTAATTATCTACATAGAACGACTGTTTCAACTTCTCAGATACTGGCTTAAACTCAGGAGCACTTCCATCCATATGGTGATTTAATACGGCACCTAACTGAAACGGACTTCAGTTTACTCCAAATACAACTCGGCGATGTTTGTATACTTTCTGGAGATGTTCTGCAAAATTCTCCCACCAAAGAAACCTCAAAAAGTCACAGTCCTTCTCATTTACAGCAATCTGGAGAAAAGTTCTTCTTATATCAGAAACAACTTCTATATTTTTCTCCCTAAACCTCAACAAAATGGCTGGAATCAATTCTACTTAATTACGCCCTTTCCAAAGATCAGATATGCTAACATTTTGTGTCAACAGAGAAATAACTGACATGCTGTTGGCCCACTAGTAGTTTCTTCATGTGCAGGTAACTTTCCCATGACAACCCATCTTAACAACGTTTCGACAGCAACCAGACCGGATTCTAATTTCTGAACATAATTGGACAGCAATTTACCAGCAACATCAGCTCCAATTAACAACTCAATATCCGGGTCATTACCATCAAAGTCCGTTACTCAAATTTTCTTTTTCTTCATTTCCTTAACCACGGTCCTCGCTTAAGACTACGGATGTCACTGCAAATAACCGGTCTCTCTAACATTTCCAAGTTAGCCTACATGAAAAATGTTCACAAAGATCGTAAATAGTTATTTCATACCGGTTGTTAGTTTCTTTTCTTAACTGAACCCCACCAAATAAAATATGGACCAAAGTTTCGGTAGACTGCGGGTTAATACCGACCTCGCGGCCCGTTTTTGCCACAATGTAGCACCGTTTCGAACCTGTATCAAACAGAGCTCGTATTATACGCACTTGTCCTCCTACCTTCAACTTCACGTTAATTGTCTGCAGGATGTACTGTTCACATCAATTTTGATTAGTGAAAGTACACGTAGCAGCTTCTTTATCGGTACCGGAACGTGTTTCCTTGTTACTACACTCCTGTGATATCTGACCATACACGACAGCAAAATGATTAACCTTGCACTTGAAACACCTAGCCTTCACGAAACAAACTCAAGCACGGTGACTACGATTAAAACACCTAAAACAACACTGCTTTTTCGTTAGCAACCTCTTATTCTCTTCCAGTGTCATATTCTGTGCCTTCTTGCAATTCTTCTCGGGATGTGCTCTTTTTACACTTTCTGCCTGACCAGAAAATAAATTACTTGCAGTGGGAACCGTTTCTTCAGCTTGCTCCTTCTTACTTCTTGTGCCGCTTCCACTGTCTACCGCCCTAAAACCGGCCTGAGCTAGTGAAATTCGTTCCTCGCCTTCTGTTTCATTTCTGAGAAATGTTAACACCTCGTTTAGTTTTCCACTATAGATGTCATCCATTTTGTCGTTGTTGGCCGCTTCGAAACATCCATGCCTCAACCATACTCTTAAGATATCTTCTGGTAAGCACGACTCAACGAGGGGAGAACAACATAGCTACATACTTATCGCTTTTGACGTATGTGAACTTAGCAGGACCAGTTACGAGGCTGCATTCTTTTAAATTGTTTCAGTTTGTACTGCGTTTGTACCGGTTTGTACCATTTAGCTCTGTTTTCAGAAGTAACATCATCGACTGTCTCGACATGTGGTTTCCCAAAGAAAGTTTGAAATTCTGAATGACCTAAAGTTGATAATGAAATAAGTACAGAATCAGTTTCATTACTACAGTATTTAAACATATCTCATTTAATAGCTAATTTCTGATTGCCTTATTTTGTTCGCAATGTAGTTGCTTTTAAAACACTTATAGTTCGTACAGTATCAACTCAAACCTATAAAACATAACTTTTACTGAAACTACAGTGCTTCGATTATATTCAAACTACGAAACCTACGTCGTATGTAGGTGGGTGTCGACCCGGAAATGACATTGGCAAATCGATTTTAATATGAAACATCTCATCCCATCTCTTACTCTCATTATTTTAAACCATGTATGCTGTCGGACATATCTCTTTAACATCCACATTTCTTTAGAGAACATGTTTTTAAAACAGCACGTAACGATGCTTATTTTTCCTTTCTATTCGCCTTTCAACATAGGGAAAAAAGATTGCTGCCTGTGGTAACGTATGCAGGACGCACCCCATTTACTGAAAAAATAGAAGAGAAAATGGGTTGGCCCATAGGCCTCGAGACATGCCACTAAATGAGATCTGTTGTTGCGTGGGTGTCTCCCTCTATTGATGGGGATAGAATAAAACGAAGACGGAAAGTGGAGTTTTCTTTTCAAATATCCCGGGTTTTGCTTTAGTTAACTAGCGCCCTCCTGTGGTGAGTGGGAGAGATGGCGTCGTTGAGTCTCATTTATTTCATGGCACTTGAAAGTCCTCTTCTCAAGCAGTTCCGCATAATGTTCATCCATTGAGAAGCGTAGGTGAAAAACCATTGAAGAAAACAAGTGAAGGTGACACTTTGCAACCGACGCACCGCTGCAGTATCAGATTAAGTGAAAGTGTTGCGAAACGCTTTGTCGTGGTAACCAAAGTTTAAAGACATTCTCCTATCTCATTCCCCACCCCCTCCCATCGCCTGGGAGTTCCCATGAACACAGAATCCCGATATACGAGGTGATTAAAAAATGTTGTGAAGATACTTTGGATACCTTGGAGCGAAAAAAGAAGAAAATTGATTTGAGGCAATTAAAAATAAAAACAAATGTTAGATGTATTTAACGCTGATTGGTCATAAATTACGAAAGTAAAATGATGCAAGATATATGGGATAAGGAAATCACAATAAGAGCCTTACGCAAGATATTTCTTTTAGGAAAATTGGCGATTGAAAGAGTTAAACCTTAGAGGGGATTTTAATGCTTGTCTTTCATTTAAAAAAACCTCTTTGAGAATAAAGGAACATAACTCCAGTCCCGGGAAATTATAAGTTATTTGGAATAACTTGTGAACAATTCAATATACGGTAGACATAATTACATCAGTGACTTCCTGATCTGATATCCCAATTACAACTTTTTCCGTGCCAAAAAAGTTGAACCTTTAATGGCAGATGGATCGCATCAGAGATGTAATATCTGGCCTTCTTTACATCGCATGTGGGATACACTCAAATTTTGTGGAAGTTATATAGATATTTCGATACATACCTAATCAAATATATAACATGCGAGAACTTGCGAACGGTTACGGTACGCTAAAACTAATTGTACCAATGACATGCTGAGACAATCTCAGCTGTATTTGGTATGTTATTTGCTCCTATTCCTATTAGAAAAATAATCCAAGATGGCAGTTCTAAGATGGCGGATGGAGCATGTTACATGGTGCAGAGATGCAGAACTTGGTCTCATTTACATTTGATATAGTTACATTCACGTAGCGTCAAATCAGTAGAAATATCTCGGAAAACTTTTAACAGTGTGAGTTTCTCAAAATCTTGATTAGTTATTGCAAAAACAAACAAGCAAACAAGTAAATGTGTTGGTAAGCAAAATACTGTATTTTTCTTCATAATTACACTTTACGAGTAGCATATCCACAGTTGAGACAAATTTGAGCAAACGTGGATCACTTGTGAAGGTAATGAAGATTTAATTGAATGTATATATTTTTCATTCTAATGAAATAATATGCAATTTCTTTTAATTGTATTTACAAATAGCTAGCCAGCCGTGTCCCGCAGTTCCTCCCGCGTTTGTTTTGGAGTTTAGTAATACCTATCGGAACCTACTAGTATCACGACCATTTAAAAAAATGAATTTTAAAATACGTTGGTAGCACTGACAACCGAGGCGCAATACCAGACCCAGAATACCACTATGACATAGCTCAGTAGCTAAATGCCAAGCTTGGTCGCAAATACGGCCATTTAGAAATATTATTTTTAAAAAAAAAAAGTTGGCAACACTGATAAACATGGCGCCCAAAGTATCTTTATGATATATCCGAGTAGCTAAATGCTATGTTTGGTGCGGAAGAGACATACGATATGGGAGTAATTTGAAAGATTAACTGTTTACATGTTTTAATTAGTTGGTAACATTGACAACTACGGCGCTTTGAATACCTTTATGAACTATGTCAGTAGGAAAATGCCAAGTTTGGTGCAGATAAGGTTATCGGTATGGAAGTAATTTGAACTACGAAATTTCAGAAAAAGGTTTGCAGCACTGGAAGCTGAAGAACTTGGAATATCTCTATGACCTAATCCAGTAGCTACATACCAAGTTTGGAGCGAATGCAAACAACGGTATGGGATTAATTTGAAATATTACATTTTTAAGTAGGTTGGTAACACTGATTTATCAAATTGAAATTATACAAATGTCTAAGTATTACCAAAAACGATTTGGATCAGTTCAGTGGCTTAAGCGTTATGAGGACACATACAAATTATTTACGTGTTTCTGGTGGGAGCACCATAGAAATGCTTCTCACATTTTAAATTTCTTCTCTTTCGATGGAGAACAATGTTTTACATTAACTTTGTCCTTTGAGTGTTATGTTTTCTTATGGTAACAGAATAAATGCAACACAATTACAAATAATGCAAGGAATTCGACAATTTGAATCTCAAAATACTGTGTTTGCTCAGAAAGTAATGCCCCACAGTTTTTTCTCGGAAACTATTTATTGAAAATGTATGAAAGTCACTCACAGCAAACCTGAATGTTTACTTTATACGTGTTATTTTTTTTAGATAATCTCCACCAACATCTACGGTCTTACGTCAACGCGAAACAAGGGCAAGGGTTCCTTTCCTGTACCAGCTCGTGTCCTGTTAACCTAGTCATATGTTCTCACTGAAACGTAACCAGGTTCGCGTCATCATTAAATCTTGCCCCGTCCAGGCAATCCTTCAATGACCCAAACGCGGAACATCCTTCAGTGAAAATCTGACTCTGTCAGATCAGGATTATAGGGAGAGGGGGAGCACTGTCCAACCAATTTTGACAATTACGTCCTGAATTCGGAGGCCTGTGAGGGCGAGCATTATCGTGTTGAAGAAGCATGTCTCTTGGATTCCTGTTAGGCCGGAATTGCACTTGCATTATTAACGGGAAGCTGTGCGGCCAGTTGCCGACTTGTGATGCGCCTATCCGCACGAATAATGTTATCGGCGCTGTGCAGATTGTCTGGGCTGGTGACAGTAGCAGAACGTTCAGGCTGCGGCCCAACATTCAGATCTATTTCCTGAAGCTTTCTCTCTCTGCACCCAGCGTCAAACGGTGTTGCTATTGACCGCACAAGTTCCATACACAGAACACAACCGTTTATGAATGTTCCCCCACAGTTTTTTTTCTCCACTCATTACACTTCGCTGTTTGTAATGTCAGTCAGGCATAGACGTCATTTTCACGGACCACTGCCGCTGCTTTATCTGTCGAACGCCTGTGTACTGTCACAGTTGCACGAAACTTCATAGTGTTCCTTTCATTAAGAAATTATAAAAAGTGACTGACATTACTTTCTGAGCAACCCTCGTCATAAAAGAAATCTTTTTCAACTTGCGAACTGTCTTTTTATTTTTATTTATACAGAATAGTGTTATGTATTGATTGCGTGACTTAAAGGTTAATTATGTGATGCAGACGATTTTCTTCATGTCCTTTCTTCCTCAAGTTTTAGTTACTCTGTTGTATAAATCTTTAAGAGAACTATATTGCATACATAAAGACGATCAACAACTATTAACTTGGAAGACACATAGCTAAAGAAAATATATATTATCAGCCATCTATTGGACTTTCTGTTCAACAATGAAACTACTGCTCTTACATTATCCACTCACGCTAAATGTTTGATAATTTACAACCTTTCATTCAATGATAGTCACTCTCAACTATGATTTACAGAAGAAGATGATATAATCATTTTCCTAGCTGATAGTAAAGTAATACGTTTAAGAGGTGAGAACGGAACGTTTATAGAATTACATAATAAGGTTTCTTCATTGACTTATCCAAGGATATTAGAATTATAGGATAGGACAACAAACTGAATCTGAAAGTAACAACGTCAGTATACCATCTTGGTATGCCCAATTAGAATTTCGGAGAGCGTTCTCTCTATATAATATAAATATTGATATGATAATTTGCTTAAATATATACTATTAATAAAGCAACACACAAAAAAGAGTAAAATATTTGTTTTACAAGCTGAACACTTTTATTGTAAGACTATTAAGCTCTGATTGTACATACCAAGATGGCAGCCTAAAGTTGATACCTTCTAATTCACGTTTTTCTATTTCGACCTATCCTTTTTGACCCCCTTCCCGTAGAAAAAAAATCATCAAAAAATTTCTTAGCATTGACCTACGACCAAAGAGGACTTTTGTGACGTAATTTCATGTTTGTACGCTATATATAGCTTTATAGATTTTCTAATTTAGTGGACATTCTGTTAAAACCTTATTTCACGTTTCCGACTTGTCTACACAAAGTCTTTCACCACGAATACCGCTTAAGGCACACAATAAATGTCATTGTGGTCATCTAGTTCGTATTTTCCCCACTAGATGGAAAACCTTGTTCATAAATTTTCTACCCTCTATGGAGGATTCCGTGTATTACGTTCTAATATTTTCCACGCTAAGCGAGATAGATTTTTGAAGGCGAATCATATTTTGTTTCGATTGTTTAGGCATAAGTTTCGTGAACTAATGAATAAAAAAATGGTATAATTTCTTGAGTAGATCTCAGAAGTCGTGGATGAAAGGAAAATGTCCAAATTTTGTTAGTATTTCCTGAGTGAAAAAAGCACATTGTCACAAAACGTTAAAGAACCATCTATGTATTTATCGCGAGTCGCGAAATTCTAGTGACCCTACTTATGTGCATGCACTTACGCTAAGGATTGACAATGTCCAATCTTTAATTCAATTCAATGATATTCATACAGAAGATTATACTTCTCTAATTATTTTGCTAGCTGATACTAAAGAAATAAACACACTAAAAGTCTCAATAAAATATTAATTGTTGTTCCAATTTGTTCCTACGCGCCTGGCGTCAAATGTTCATCAGTTCTAATAAGAATATTCACTTCTGACATTTTACTTAGTTTTGACCTGTCGCCCAGAAGGGGCTTAAGCCCCCACGGTTCATGCTCTATGATAAACGTTGTTTTCGAAAAGAGTACCAAAATACCCGTATTCCCGTGATTCGAGATTACTTAACAGTTTCCAAAAAAATTAAAAATCCCAGTTACTTGGTCGACCTTTTTGAAACTGTTCAGAATATCGAAGAAGAAGTGACGGACCAGCTGAATGTTATAGAGTAAGGGTGGGGGTGGGGGGGTAAATCCTCTTTTTGGGACAAGAAGAGAAACTTTCGTGAAAAATTAGCAATTTTCGGGACAGAAAATTAGTCGCGAATCCCCCCCCCCCCCCATTCAAGAGATATCCAAACGTCTCAAGAATTTTCATTTGTTTGATGTGGGGGGAATACCAGATTCGGGATTTCCGAAAAAGCAATTTCCCGAACTTGTTGAAAGTCAAGACTGGAATTAGAAATATTCTCTTCGAAACTTTGGCTCCCGCTAGAAAGCGGTGTGAGGGGGAGTCTTTTAGCTCTGTTTACAGAAGTAGCATCAACGACCGTCTGAATATATGGGCTCCTAAAGAAAGTTTCAAGTTCTGAAAGACGTAAAGTTGATAATAAAAAGAAGTACTGCATCAGTTTCATTACTACAGTATTTAAACATATCACGTATTTCAAGTTAATAGCTAATTACTATTGCCTTATTTTGTTCGCCATGTATTTGATCTCAAAACATTTATAGTTCGTACAGTATCAACTCAAATCTATATATATAATCTTCAAGATTTACTGAAGTACAGCAGTGCTCCGATTATATTTCAACTATAAAACCTAATTGCAAAAAAAGAAAAGAGAAAAAAAGAAACGTTGTATGTACGTGGGTGTCGACACGGAAATGACATTGGCGAATCGATTTTAATATCAAACATCTTATCCCATCTCTTTCTCTCTGTTTTTTAAAACCGTGAATGCTGTCGGATATCTCTCTTTAATACGCATATTTTTCTTATTTTAGAGAACACTTTTTAAAAAGCATGTTACCATGCTTATATGGGCGATTTTTCCTTTCTGCTTGCCTCTCAACATAGGGGAAAGACTGGTGTTTGTGGCGACGTATGCAGAACGCATCCCGTCTACTGAAAAAAAAGCGGAAGAAAAAAGGGTGGGAGCATAGGATTCGAGACATGTCACTAAATGAGATTTGATGTTGCGTGGGTGGCTCCCTCTATTGATGGGGATAAAATAAAACGAAGACGGAAAGTGTTTTTTTTGTTTTCAAATATCGCGGATTTTGCTTTCGTTAACTAGCGTCCTCCTGTGGTGGGTGGGAGAGATGGCGTCGCTCTGTCTCATTTATTTCATGTCACTTGAAAATCCTCTCCGCTCCCCTAGTTCCGCATAAAGTTCATCCATTGAGAAGCGTAGGTGAAAAACCATTGAAGAAAACAAGTGAAGATGACACTTTGCAACCGACGCACCGCTGCAGTATCAGATTAAGTGAAAGTGTTTCGAAACGCTTTGTCGTGGTAACCAAAGTTTAAAGACATTCTCCTATCTCATTCCCCACCCCCTCCCATCGCCTGGGAGTTCCCATGAACACAGAATCTTGATATACGAGGGTGGTTCAAAAATGTTGTTAACAAACTTTGGATACCTTGCAGCGAGAAAAGAAGAAAATTACGTTGAAGCAATTAATAATAAAAAAAATAAATGCTAGGTGTATCTTTGCGGTGCATCGTTAGAAATGGCATGTCACGGCGAAAGAAAAAAAGAAAATAATGGAAGACGTATGGGATTAGGAAATCAACATCAGAGCCGTGCGCTTTATTTTTAACAAAGTTGGTGATTGAAAGAGTTGAACCTTAGTAGAGGGGATTTTAATGTTTGTCTCTTGTTCCCTCTGAGAATAACGAAACATAACTCCGCTCACGGGAAGTTATAATTTATATGGAATAACTTGTGAACGATTGAATATACGGTAGACATAATTAGATCAGTAACTATCTGAGAAACTTTTAGATGAATTTCATATGTGATTTGTAAATATTTCTATTTAAAAAAAAAGTTGATGCCAAAGTGGCGGTTGGAGCGCGTCAGAGATACAGTGTTTAGTCTCACTTACATTGCATGTGGGTACATTCGTGTTCTCTGGAATCTGTACAAATCATGTGGAATTTATATGGATATTTCGATTCATAACTAACGTAAGATATAACATGCGAGAACTTGAGAACGGTTAGAAATACGGTAAAATTAATTATACCAATGACATGCTGAGAGAATTTCAGCTGTATTTGACATGTCACTTGCCCCTACTCCTGTTTTTGAAAAAAAAAACAGTTGAAAACAAGATGGCGGACGGATCATGTCACATGGTTCAGAAAAAGCAGAAACTTACAAGAGATACTATTGAGAAGTGTGCTCCGAAAGCAGAAAACTTAATAACTATTGGAAAGAGATCTTAATATAAACAAAAAATTTAGCTGCCAATTGCAGAACTAACAGAAATTTTAGTTGTTTTGAAAAAAAAACAAAAAAAAAACGAAATTTGAATTTTGTTTCCGTTTGGAGCATAAAAGCCGTATTCGACACCCAAACTTTGTATGGTGAATTCTTGACACTATAACAATAAAAACATGTATCTTTCGCTTCGTTTTCGAGATACAGGGATTCCAATTTGAAGGCCCTTTAAAAAACCAAATCTACAATGAACTATATTTCCAGTAGACAAGAGTATCGATAATAACATGGGTAATCGAAGTATTACTGCCAGGAATATGGCCTCATATTTTTAAATTACCATCATTGGGATAACATCCTTTAGTATCACAAGGTTTCTTGTTTGTACATTCTGCCTGCTGGGCATGCCGAATATTTTGAAACGGTGCTCACAAGATGGCGACAATTGTTATAGTTAAAAAAAAAAATAAAAAAAAAAGTCCTTGATGTAGGTGGGAATCGAACCGGGGACTTCACTAAACTAAGAAGTCAATTGCTGTTTTCCGACTGATACTTTTATACATAGTGCAACGCGCTGCTAAAATATGGCATTCTGTAACATAATACCATACAAAATCTTACTGCGACAAAACAGTCTACTTTTTCACCCATTACAAGATGGCGGAGCCATGGGACGTTTATCATTTTAGTATCCTTGAAGGAGATTATTGAAAAAAGAAAATTCTCTAGAATAGAGGAATTTCTTATTATTCAGGGAATGAAAAAGACCATACTCCCATGGGATCGGTGTTCCTTGTTACGACCAGACGTTCTGGTTGAAAAGTAGAAAAAAAGTCAAGTCAAAAGAAAGGACTGTTTGTCTCACTCTAAGACTCTTCGGAGATGAAAAAGAAATATATTATTTAAAAAAAAACTCTTTTTCTGTGGAACAGATTACGACATTCCGGACATACAATAGAGGAAACATTTTGTTTGCAGTTAACAAGAAAATTATATATATATATATATATATATATTTCCATGCCTTATACGTAATTTTCTGTATCTGACAACAGAGGGCGGACATGTTTGCATTACATGTTTTGATTTAATTTTTTGTATCCCTTCTTTGGTAACACATAATTTATTCATATGTTTCTATACAGTGTATAATGCAAATCTTTTGTAATAAAATTTGTACTCACTGATAAGAATTGCCAGAGAAATTACTTAGGAAGTATCAGAATTCGTAATAAAGAGATTAGCAAATGATTTTTTAAATAAGATAAGTTTCTGTAATTGAATAATTAATTTATTAGAGTTATGACAATATTTCTAGTTGGAAGTGACACAGAACCATGGGAGCTTTCGTTTTGGTCAAGGTCCAAGAAATAAGATGGATGGTGCGTATACAATGAGGTAACTTCGATAAAGAACAAAGAAAAACAGAAGAAACACGCTATTGCAATTAACTTTTATTTTTAGAAGAGTATTTTTTTTTTAAATCAGGCGTAGTAATAAGACGAATTTCGTAAGCATTTTTTTTTTTTTAGAGAACTCGTTCTGAAAGTGAATCATATATTAATCATGATTTATAAAATTAAATGAAATGAATTGTTATTAACGTCCTAAACGAGCTGGTGAGTGCTGACATCTGACGTTATATTGAATAAACGCTGCCACTGAACAAATTCTGTACAAGAATTACTTTAAAAAATAATCGTAGAAAGCTAGGTTCATAAAAAAAAAACACGATAGAAACTTACTTTTGGGAAAACAGGATAAAGTCATCTCCCTAACTTTCTGTAGATATTATATAGACTTTCCCATCACAAAACTAAGTCTGTTTGAGCAAAGATTTGTAAAAAATTAATAGTATATATTTTTTTTTACAGTGTATGTGTCTTATGGAAAATAAAAGTACACAATGTGCACTGTAAGAAGCACTCCCTTGTCAGTCGCCTTTACCACTTTAAGATTCCAGATATTTCGGATTTGTACGAGCACTTCTCCTAGACAGTAATCCAGAATCCCAAAGCAATAATGGTTCCCAACGAAAGCACTCGAAACAAAGGGAGGATCCTCGAAGGGACCCCACAATTAAATACTCCACTATAAGGATAGGTATCTGAGTTGAGAATTGTATAGAAAGAAAAATACTTAAATTCAATTTTGCATAAAACAATATAATGTAAGCTAATAATTCTTTCTCTCTACAAAATTCGGTTACAAGCAAAATACAAAAGTAAACTTGTTCAATAAATAGATCGATGGATCATATGAATCGACTATTTCTTTGCAATAGATAACACACACAAAACGTATCCCAAAAAGATATATCCATACAATATACGCGACAGTAACACTCAATAAATTGATTATAACAATATTCAAACTCACATATCAAAATTACCACTTGAATTCCGATATTTCCAGTACTTGTGGATTTTACTCTAATCCCTAATAATTCGTTGTTCCACAAATAGGAACCTTCATAGATAAAGCACACGAAACGGTATACCAAATTCCAAACCGATAAGACAAATGTTATAAAAAAATCGAGAAATATGGCCACTGAAAAATTCCTACCAAATAGAAATAGAAACAAGATACAACTTCTCATAAACTCCCTGACAAGTACCGACGAACTCGTGGTTAGGATCCAAGTAACGACCACGTGGTCGGGTTCGATTCCCAAAATTAGAATGTATGAATAATTTCTTCCGATATCGAGAAAATATGATTTAATACAATAACGCACAACGTTTCTAACTGATATTAGCAACTCACCATATAAGATGGCAATAGATTATATAGATTCAAACTTCAGCACTCCCAACTTACATCTACGCACCGATTTGCAACAAATACGAAATAGTAGAAAACACTTGGTCAAATCTCCGATAAACTACTCCATGAATCTCACTCTTCCCCACGTTTGAGGAATTTACTTTACTTGACGAAATTGAACTATCATCACAGAATTTCAACTTACCAGAAACTTCGTAACATTTCCAAAATTCCGAATGAAAACTTCCAAACCAATTCGTAGAATCAAATCGCAAATTAATCAAAATCCTTAACGCAGACTTCATATAAACTACGATTTACTCTATATTCTAAGTAATATCTATGCAGCAAACATTTACACACCTTTCCCCTTCTTTCTCACAGTTGAGGACCTCATGGTCTCTCACATCGTCATCGAACCTGTAGTTACGAATTTTGCCGTGAGGCGGCTCTGTCATACAATCAATATAAGACTTCTTGCTGATATTGAAAACTTTCTCAGAAAACGATTCCCAAAAATCACTCAAACATAAAAAAAAAGAACAAATTTTCGGGATAAAAGTGGAACGAAACCATCAAATCTTCGTTACAACACTCAGGTCAATAATAATGACCGGGAAACATATTTTCAAGGTTCGTAAAGTGTACAATCTGGCAATATGCAGTTATATGCATGACAATAACAACATATGATATTACTTTCATTTTAAACCAAAACTGAACATATGGTCCTATTGTGCGACATATCGTACTTGGAAATGCTCTTATCCGTCATTTTTTTTATGATTCTGTGTGTACCTTAAATAATATAGTTTGTTCATCTTTGTGGCTTAGATTAATTGTCTCTTACTTCCATTTGCTGACTATACTAGAGACGTAGTCTGAGGCGTCAGACCAGCGTCTACGAAATTCTGGGTTCGAATCCCGGTTAGAGTATGGATGTATGTACATTTTAGCAACTCAACAGCTACGACAAGATAAAAACATGTCAATTTTGCGCTGACATTCACTGAACTGTTCAGTGTCACTATACTCAAAGCGAAATCTGATGGAGTTTCCCCTCCCAACCAATCGTAGCGATGGAAGATCAAAAGGGTATTTCAAGTCGTTCGCTCCAGATGACACCATTAGTACTCTAACGCCCCTATCGCAGCAGTATGAAAGTACCCGCGAAATTCATATAAATCAAGGCTATCATAACGCACAACCATGAACAGTCATATTCACGAAAAATGACCAGCGAATACACTTTCGTATGGCGATAAATTAGGTATAGTGCTTTTAGAAAAAAAAATACGTATCATTTGTAATGCTTGCTACGTGTATTAGTTCGATGTAACTATGACTTTGATAACATTCTATCGCCCACTTTCTATGAATGGGAGTGTACAATATAGGTGAAAATTGGCAACAACGTGTACGCGAGAGCAACTCTAATCACTAGCGCAGAGGCAAACGTACTGATGCAATTGGGGTTGTTGTAACAAGCCGTTCTCCAAACTTTATGTCATGACGAAAATGCCAAATAGAAGGCCTACATCACAAGGAATGGCACTCACTGAATGCCAATTTAGAGCATGTGTCCTCGCCTCCGAAAGGTTTGAGAAATACTGGACTGAGTGAATTCTTGAATATAAGATTACTGAACAGAGGAACTTTTTAATATTCTTGATTCCTACACTGTTAAAAAAGTTTATTCAAAAACAAAAAAAAAAATCTCGAATTTGAGAAAATTTTGGGCCCAATCTGGCTCCGACTAAATTTTGCTCAATTTTGATCACGTGATGGTGCTCAAAAAATGAGAAAATATTTCTCGGATAGTGAGAAAAAAAAAGTCGCAAACATGAGGTAAAACTACTCGAAAATGAGTTTAAATTTCGGCTCAAAAATGAGAAAAGTTGCGAATCATTGAGCAGAAATGAGAAGAAGTATTCAGAAGTGTCGAAGAATATGCTCAAAATGTTGAGAGAACGTAATGACTCAAAAGATAGCTCCGGAGCTACGAAAATGAGAAAATAGTTAGTCAAAATTGAGAACAATTGTTTCAACATTTTGAGAGGGTAATCACTCAAAATCGTTATGAGAGCTAAAAAAAAATGACAAAACGTTTATTCGAAATTTACAATGTGAGAAGGAATTTACTCTAAATGACGTTGAGATCCAATGAAGACGAGAAAATATGTGTTTAAAATTGTCCCAAGTATAACCTGTAGTGGGACTAAACCCCTAACGAACAGAGTAGAGAACCTTATCTTTGATCGCATCAGGATTTCTCAGCTCCTTTCTGCAACCGCAGAAAAGCCCTCCACTTCATCTAACTAAAGATAAACGCAGGCGCAAAGATAAAAATATTTATTGAGCAGAGGATAAGTATAAATCATCAGAGTAGGTAGCATGGAAATTGAGATGGAACGTTTTTCGAGCTGCGTATTGGATTTGAGAGAGGACATGTGGTCGTTGTAGTGGATATGTGTTCTGAAGAGGGATGGTAAAAAACGTAAGAAGCTGTTCGAGGGTGATGGGTCGGGATTCTGAAGGTGGAGGTGTAGTGGGGTGTTGCTCTGTTGGTCGGATTGGTACGATGAATTCTGGCTTAATGGAGTCTCCAGTCGGTCTACCTTTACATTTGTAACTGAATGTCGGGTGTTGTGCTCCACAGGTAGTGCATTTTGGTGGCCTTTGCAAGTTGATACAGTCTTTTGTCTGATGTGGGCCGGTGCAATATCCACATTTAATGCGACGGTTCGACTCTGTATCTTCTCCTGTATATGTATGCTCCATTGGATAGAAGGTCGTTAATAGTCTGCTGATGTTGAGTGAGAACTCGAACCATGTAGCTAGGTGTTCCCAAAGAAGTTTTGATTCTAAGGCATTTGGTGATTGTAAGTCCTTCCAGTTTGAGCTCTTCCTCGACTTCTTCATCGGTGATATCAGGATTTACACCTCTGATGACAACTGACAATGTAGGTGATTTACGTGGTGGTGGTGGTTGTCGCAATGGTTTACTGTCCAGTCGAGTCATGGTAGCTGTTTTCCCAAAAATCTCAAAGCTGTGTTTGTTGCGGATAGTAGTAGCCAATGAGGATCTGGAGTCTGAATGATAATTCCATTGCGAGTAGGAATGATTCTTGTGATTTTCTCCCGAGATGTATATTTGAGGCATTGATGAAGAAGTTGTTTCGGGTTGCTGAACTTTGGATCGTAGTTGAATAGCAGGAAGCAATGGGTTGTGACTGCTGTTGATGATGAGAGTTCTTGATTTCCAATATCCATTGATTCAGAGTCATTAATGGTGTGCGTCCTTTTGCCAGGCGGTAACTGTTGCGATGATTGTCCAGATCTGCTAGCTGATGGAGAGCGTGAACGTACAGATGATGCGCCGGTAGCTGTTTCTAAGTAACTTCTCTGCTTAGGAATGGTGCCTGTTGGTGAATATAAGGTGGCGGTTTATGAATGATAGGTGGTAGATTTGGATGACGTCCAGAAGTTCCAAGTCGTTTTTTCTCTTTCATGAGCAGGGTTAGAATGAACACAGATGAAATAGGATGAAGAGTCTTGTCTGTCAGTAATGATTAGATAATTATCACTCTGTGCAATGACTACTGTCTTTAACTCGTACCCTCCGACACTGAAAAATGCCGTCAGTCCTAGAGAGGCTGTATGCTTACTAATCTCTCCTGTGCGTCTGCTACACAGGGTCCTCGCTGGTAAGTTAACAAACCCACAGCTAGGTTAGGTTTAAGTGAAACAAAATCTGGCTATTTTGGCTCTGCTAATAAAGCGTTTGAACCGAAACACCAGTTTGGTAATCCTGACACATGCTGTATTTTTTTTATTTGCTAGCCGTGGCTAGCACCCCCAAAGGGCTACACCCTTTACTTGGGAAGAGAAGATAGAAGGAAGTGTGAGGATTTAGTAACTTTGGATGGGCGAAGAGGTTTTGTTTATCTTATTACTTTATTGTTTAATAGATTTGATTGGACATTATGAGTTTTCTCATAATCTTTCATATAGGATGGTTATTTCCATTTTGGTGGCATGAAGACTATGGCTTGAGTTTTGGATGAGTTAATGGTGAGTCCCCACTTACTGCACCAGGATAAAAAGATTTGAATAGCTTCAGTCAGAGTCATTGATGTTTTGAATGGTTTTACTTAGGGCTATGAAAGCTGTATCGTCAGCATATTGAAAGATATGTATATTAGGCGGTAGCTGTGGGAAGTCTGCAACGAACAAAAGATATAAGAGTGGAGACAGTGCGGAACCTTGTGGTACACCACAATGTAAGAAGATAGGATGGGACATGCTGGAGTTGATTGTGATATATGCGATTCGATTTGTTAGAAAATGTAGAATGAGTCGGATATAGGTGATGGGAAGACGAAAGTTGTAAAGTTTGTGTAGAAGGGCCTGATGCCAGACTTTGTCAAATGCTTTTTCGAGATCGAAAAGAAGGTGGCATGAGGGACGAGAGGTATTATAATGGTTTGTTATGGTATTGATGAGACGGAGAAGTTGGTCATTGATAAAATAGTGAGGACAGAAGCCTGCTTGATATATTGGTAAAAGATTATGTTGGTCTAGATGGGAGTGAAGTCGTTTAACTAGGATTTTTTGTAAGGTTTTGCTAAGGGCAGAGGTGAGTTGTATGGGTAGGTATGAAGATAAGTTGTGGGGTGGTTTGTCAGGTTTTGGAAACATAAGAGTTTTTGAAGTTTTCCATGGGAGGGGAAAGAAACCAGTGCGTAGGATGAATGTGTAGATTGTGACTAAAAGCGTTAGGAGAGTGATGGGTGCTTCTTTAAGATGACGGTATGTGATAGTGTCAATGCCGGGTGCGGTAGTTCGTTTGTGTGCTATTGTCTCGATTACTTCGTCTAGGGTGATAGGTGCAGTAAGTGGGTGATCTGGGAGATGATGATTAGTGTCGGGTTGGAGATGAGGAGAGTCTATATTTAATCTGTCTGCTGGATGTTTTCGAAATGGATTGAAAGGTGGTGATGGTGTGAAAATTTCCTGCAAGCAATCAGCAAATGCGTCTGCTTTATCGTTGTCTGTATGTAGAGCTTGGTTGTGTTGCGAAATAGGATACGTTGTTTTGGAATATTTCCCATTAAGCTGGTTGAAGTATTTCCAATATTTAGTAGGGTGCGCAGTATCCGCTAATTTGTTGCATGTTCGAACCCATTGAATTAGTTTGTATGCTTCTATGTAATTATGGACTGTCCGCTGGAGTTGACGATGTAAACGAAGTGATTCAGGGTTGCCAGTTCTTTGGTAGTCTCGGTAGAAATTGCGGGATCTTTGAATCATTGGTAGATACTGAGCGGTAGGTTAGGTCTATGTGGGTATAGGATGGTTTTGGGTATATGGTTTTCGGAAGCCTGTTTGATGGTGTTGGTGAGGGTGTCGATCGATTCATATAGTTCTGTCTCTGTTGTTGGGGTTTTTATATGTTCTGTGTGAAGTTGGATGTAATTCCTGTATTCCGTCCAGTTTGCTTTGTCGAATCGAAGAATTTGACGGGGAGGGGTAGTTCGTGGGATGTTGGGTTGATGTCGAATTTGAAGGGATAGTGTAATAGGGGCATGGTCGCTGCCGAGAAGATCTAATACGTCTGTTGTGCACCTATTGAGAAGATTAGTAGAAGTTATGACAATGTCAGGAGTGGTATTTGATATCGGGCGAGTAGGTTTAGGCAGTCGATGTATAGTGCCAGTTGTTTGATATTCAATAAAATCTTGAAAATCTGTTTTCTCCCTGTCAGAGCGACTGTGAATGTTGAAGTCAGCCATAATGAGATAGTTACTGAAAGTGTTGGAAACGTATGCAAAAAAGTTGGTTGGTATAGGATGTCCAGGGCGAACGTAAATGGTGGCAATTGTAATGTAAAGCTGAGGAAAATATAGTGTGATGATAAGGTGTTCGGGTACTTGTCGTAAGAGAGGTGAGTATTGGCGATAAGCGATATGGGGAGAGAAACCAATTGCGGTACCAACACTGGCCCTTTGGGTTGGTAGTTGATTATCTTGTCTTATTAGTGTGTAGCAAGGTATTTTACATGAAGTGGTTGGTTTGAGGTGAGTTTCGTTCAGCAGAAATGCATTAATGCGTTCATCGAGCAGAAGTTGTTCAAAGAGTATTTTATGCTGTTGAAGTGAACGGATGTTCAGAAATAAGAACGTAGGGCCATAAAATAGACTATTTGATGGAAGTTTGATGGAGGTTTATACTTCCGTTTCAAGCGTTGCTGCATAACAGTGTACAAACGGGCCTGAGTATGTGGCGTTGAAGTTTACGTGCAGAGTTGTACGAGCAGCATATTGGATCTGTTGAAGTACATTCTGTCTTTGAAATGGATGAATATTTTGAAGTGCTACAGTAATGAAAGTGAGTAGTTGATCAATTGTGATAGGTTGATAGACAGATCTTATGATGGGTGTGTCTGGCGGGTTAGTTGTTGTTGCTCTGATCGGTACTATGAGTTCTGGTTTGCTTGGCTCTGCGGCCGGGTGTGCTTTACATCTGTAGCTAAAAGGCGGATGTGCTTCGTTACAAGTGTTGCATTTTGGTGGTGGTTGTAGGTTGGTGCATGATTTTGTAGTATGTGGGCCTGAACAATATCCGCATTTCATACTATTGGGGCATTTGGATGTAGGGTGTTGATTGTAAAGTTGACATTTTTCGCATCTGACTGGCATTGGAGGAGTGGTGTGTGAGGGTTCTACCCGATATCGTTGCTTGTATATGAATGACCCGTTTGCCAGAAGATCGTCTATTGTCTCTTGACTGTTAGTAAGAACACGGATCATATAAGTTGGACCGCCCTGTTTAGTTTTTATGCGTATGAATTTCTGTATGGAATGCCCCTCAAGTTTGAGTTCATCTTCGGCTTCTGTATCCGTCACAGTAGGTTCGATACCACGAATGACTACGGATAAAGTAGGAGATCTGCGAGGTGGAGGTGCTTGTCGTATAGGTTTGTGTTCAAGGTTGGACATTTTCGCGTATTTCCCGAAGATCTCAAAACTGTATTTATTTCGTATAGTTGTGGCAAGGTTCGCATCTATTGTGTGTATAATTATCCCGTTCTTTGTTGGCATGAGTCTTGAGATAGTGTGACGTGGAACATATTTGAGAAACTGTAGTAACAAGAGTTTTGGATTTTGAAACTTAGCGTCAAAGTTCGATAGCAAGAATGCGTGAGTCTTTGAGGCTGAACGTGATGGTAGATCTGGAAACTGATTTCTATCTGTTGTTCGTCTAATTCCGCATCACTGAGTGTGTGTTTTCTTCGGCGGTGGTGATGAATGTCCTGAATGGTTGCTTGACGGTGAGTGTGATCTGGAACACGTTTAGATGCTACGGCGTTGGCTGCGGTTACGTCCTAAAGTGGAGTACTGTAATGGTCCTGGTACTGTTGCTGGTAAGTTTGGGTGTTGTCCTAGATGATTCTGCTGGTCTGTCATAGCGTTGGAACTGTAGGGCCAGAGGCCCTTGATAACCGAGGATGTACACAGAAATACTGAGAGTAGCAAGACAAATGTACGACCTATGATGAGATGAGATGATCAGTCTTAGTGCAATGACTGCTAACAACTCAGACTAACTTCACCCTCCGGTACTGAGAAATACCGTCAATCGTATTGTGGCCGTACGTGTACTTTTCTCTTCTGTGCGTCTGCTACACAGAGTCCTCGAGCGTACATTAACAAAACCACAGCTACGCTAGGTAAGTTATGCACATGGTGTACACTTAATACATTATTTATCTTCCTGCTGTACATATCCATCTGAGGTACATATCATTTCATTGTGTTTGTACAATTGCTTTAATCCGCAGAACGAATCATTATTAAACATATTTAAATCGTGTACCAATAATACAACACAAGAAACAATTTAGGATAATAGAAAAAAGTTACTCACTTCAACTTTACACCATTAAAAGTAGAGACATCTATCTATTGACATACGCGGGAAATGCAGCAGGTGACAGTATGTTATGAAACTCATTCACCTTTATTAGGAGTTAATTACTACCACAACAGGTAAACACACCTTAGCCTTAGGAAGCAGAAGAGTTAAACTTAATTCCCGAAAGTATATTTTGTTTTTGCCGCGATCACGCCCGCGTATGAACATCACATGCAGTCACGGTGATACAGATTGGACTGTCCGACAGAGAATTTAGTTCTTGTTGTATGTTTGAGATCATTGCACTTGTTTACGATATTCTTTTCCAACGCTCGCCAGATAATAAACTATGTCTACAGATTTCATTTAATTATCTCGCAGGATTGTAATATTACATTTCCAGAGACACACAGTTTGAATAATTCCATCAGCTCAAATTGAAAAGTATGCGTTAGCTCGTATTTGAGAAATATCATTTTTTAAATTTAAATTTTTGAGAATATGTTTTCTCACTTTCAAGTAAAACTTACTTGATTTTTTTGAGTAGGAACATTTATTTATTTCTGAGAAAGTCATTTTTAACAGTGTAGACTCTGTCTCTCTCTCTCTCTCTCTCTATCTATCTATCTATCTATCTATCTTTAGCATCCTTGGTCCAAACAATTATTTCAAAATATGTAAAGTAACGTAAATTTAAAACAGTTTACTTTTCGAAATATCTAACTTGTATAACCCGTCGTGGTTCTTTTCGTTAAAAGTTGCTTCTAAAAATAGCCAACTGATATTAAGTAAAGACAAAAGTTAATTATTTTGTAGGTCGTTTTCGGGAAGGGCTATTAACATAGAAAAAGAAAAGGCAGTAGATAAAAAGCAGACATGTTGAAGTTCTGTGTTAAAAGGAAAAAAGAAAGAAAGATCTATATCCACAAATTACTTTCAACAAACAAATTTATAACTAATAAAACAAAAGCATTCAAGAAAGCAATCAAGCAAACCTTAAGACTGATTTCATTGTTATCTTTTAAGAAACGCCAAAATAGTTATTTCAGTAAAGAAAAAGAAATAGACACACACAAAAAGCCAGCGGGAGGTCTTTTAACGTACGATAAGACGCTTATCTATCCACGGTTTTTAAAAAGCAAAAATCTTAGATTGCGTGGTTAATATGGTCTAAATTACAGGGTCATGGAATGGGGCTATTGACCATAAAGGCAAAGATAAAAACATAAAGAAAAGATTAGCGAATCGAAATGGCG
Organism: Lepisma saccharinum; assembly: GCA_022664845.1. Taxonomy (NCBI): domain Eukaryota; kingdom Metazoa; phylum Arthropoda; class Insecta; order Zygentoma; family Lepismatidae; genus Lepisma; species Lepisma saccharinum. The sequence continues at coordinate 35,569 of JAGDQP010011559.1, forward strand.
GGACAGGTTCAAGAAAAAGGAGATATATCTCTTAATAGTTGTTCTAAAATTAGAATATCTCAGTTCAGGTTTATTCTCTCTTTTGTTCTGTACTTGAGACAAGGCGTTAAGTGGAACAGGTTGTTTTATAAATCGCCAAAAATAGAAGCCTTTTCGTGCGTCCTGAAATTGAGACCAAATTAGACTGTATTAAGTTTTGTATTCATCCTCTCCAAGAAGGCAAGGCCGTTTACCTTGGCCCTTCCTTCACTATCTGTACACGGGATTTAAATGCGAAACTCTTGATACTGTTAAGAATAGATTCTGTTGGTGGAGCTAATACAGCATTGTAGAGTATGGCTATGCAAATTTAAATTTCGATATCACTGACAAATCGAAAATCGAATGATTTATCGAAAGTCGAATGATTTATCGAAAATCAAACATTTCATATCGAAAAATGTTACAATTCGAAATTCATTTATATCGCTTGTAATCGAAAATCATTCATATTGACATATCGTAGGTAATCGAGAATCGTTTATCAGCTAAATCAAATGTCGTTCATATCGAAAAATCGTTTTGAAATCGGATATTGTTCATATCGAAAAATTGTTCAAATTTAGTATAATTTATATTGAGAAATCGTTCAAAATCAAATAACGTAAACGCACTAGTAATGGACACTTGAAGGACACTTTTCACCGTTATAATTTTAAACTCGAATACAATTTAAATATATTGATCGAATGAGAATATTACACGTTCTTCATGCTTTGTTGTAGTGATTTCTTTCCATTACTTTCATTAACATACACTATTTGAGAGTAAATGACGTTTTATGTCTAACATTGCACATTTACGTACCAGTGATGCACACGTGAAAACCTGGATATTCCAGTAATGGACATCCTGTATAACTCAAAATAATTTAAATATTCATTGCTGATGTTTCGAATATAAGCAGTAAACAAGATCGTTGAATGCTGTTCTTCGATTATCTGATTGTTTCATGGAATTGAACTGAGTTATCATTCTGAAAGTCCTGGGTTCGAAAACAGCGTTCGACCATGCTTGCTGAGGTTTTAACATAAGTTTTCGTCGTTCATAACAGGCAAATGCCATGATAGCACCTTCAAGTTAGACCTGTCAGACTCCTTCCCGCTTCCTTTTTCCTACCCTATCCCGGCCTAAGCCATTGATTTCTTCTAGCAATAAAAACGCAAAGTCAAATGTCCGACACTAAAACAAATCATTGCATTAATGGGCATCCCCGCGTCCATCATTGAAAAAAAGGAACAAAACATTTCCTGACAAACTTATGGTCCCGAAGAGTAAATAGTCATTCTAAAGTTGAAATAAAACGAACAGAATTATAATTTCGCCCTCGGAGTGGCCGACAGTTTATAACGTGCCCGCTTTCTGCGCGCGTGGTCATGGGTTCAATTTCTGCTGAGGGCTATTGAACGGAGAGGTTCGGAGCCCACTTTACCAATAACAGTAAGTCTCGTCCTTAGAAGCTCACCAGGTTGCTTAGGGCGTTAATAACAACTCAATCCATCGAGGATTTTTATTTCAACCAAGTAATGATTAGTGAGTGTCCAAAACTGGACAAAAGCTGACTTTGCCGTAATGGACACCGCCTGCTTTACATAACAGATCTAAATTATTGTTGGTTTGGCCATTTATATGCTTGAAACAAGAAGAATCGTAATGCATAATAATGCAGAACAACAAAATTAATTGTTATTGTAATTCCATGAATATTGAACGAAGGCTCTTACCTTAATCACCTGCTCAGCACAATGCGTGAAACACAGTAGGTTGCGACCATGGAACTAACTTCAACATAATGTCAGAAATACCAGATGAAACCAATAACGAGCGAATAATATTCAGTTACATCAGAACATACTGTATTAAATTTTCCCACGTAGGTGAAATTATTTCTGTTAGTAAGAACGTCTTTACAACTTTTCTCTTGAAGTGTCCATTACTGGTGCGTTTACCTCAATGTTCATATTGAAAAAAAAAAATAATAATTCGAAATTGAATATCGTTTACATCAAAAATCGTTTAAAGTCGAAAACGTTGATAGAGAAAAATCATTCGAAATATAATATCGTTGATCTAAAAATCGTTGGAAATCGAATGTTGTGTAAATCGAAAAAAAAAATCTTTCGATACCGGTATTGGATATACCGAATTTTTCTTCATATCGATGATGCAATCTGTCAAAATATCGGTCGGTCGATCGATCGATATATTGAAAATCACACATCCCAACTGTGGAATTGAGATACAGAAACACCCACATTTTTTTTTCAATTATGTTGAATAATACTAATGGAAAGCTTTGTGCTGATACAGAAGCAATTAGAAAAATTCAATTTTAAAATAGGTTGGTAACACTGACAGCTTGGGTGTTTGATTGAGGGTGTAACGTGAATGAGACAAACCTGGCCTGGGATGCTTTTTTTTCAAAGCAAAAAATGGTCGAGATCTGCCCGGTCGTTTTACGTGATTCGATGGCAGACACATTTTTATTAGGACTCTTGATAGCATTGGTCACATAAAGTGACCTTAAATCCAACCCAGTCTATTTTTCCGTACACAGAACATAAATTTCGGGAAAGTATGTAGAAAAGTGTCGTTGGAAAGGTCTTAGCTAGATTAAGTGAGAGTCTTGATTGGTACAATGGGTCAGTGTTACTAATCCATGTTTAACTTGTAATTTTTAGAATTGCTTCTATTACATTAGAACTATCCGCACCAAACTTGACTACGTAATTTCTACGTTGTACATGTACCTAAAATGTCCGCCTGTTCAATGATTTATTCGACGTTTAAAATCAACATAGTTTTCAACGTCAAGAAGTGGAGTTTTTCGGAAACGTTTTTATAACGTTGAATTTACCCAACTGTTCAACGGCTCAAAACCACCTTTTTTTTTTATTTGACCAAAAGAGAGCACTGAACTTCATAACGGAGAATTACTCGCTACAGTTCCTGTCTTTATCTATTTCTCTCGCGTTGATATACTTTTTTTGTTTGTAAATTTTCTACCGGTCTGCAGTGGGATTCGAAGCTGGAATTTTCTACATTCGTCGTTGGTAGTTCGTCTCTCTAACTGTTCGTCCACGAAGAATCCTCATACTTATTTATATGTTACAATTCCTTTTAATGTTACGAAGACTCACAATGCTACCCTAACCCCGAAAGTGGTGCCATCTTTCAGCAATGTTGTCAAATATCTGGTGGTCCGGAAGGGGGAGAGAAAAATTCATCAATTCTATATAGTGTGAAATTCCTACCTATACTTGAGGCCTAAAGGCCTTAAATGAATTCAAATCACTTTGATATGGGGTTTAAATGCGAAGTTGCTACTGTAATTCAGTTAGTAGAGCTTCCAGTTTGAAGGTTCTGCTTTAATGCCCAGTAGCCAACCATCTTGATTCGCTCATAGCCTATCTCGGCCTGAGCCCCAAATATTTATAAAGACTGTAAATAAACATTCAAAAATTCTATCGAGTTAGGAACCAACGGAAGATTTGCTGTGACTGAAATGACGCACAGAATCAGAATTTATGTGCTCCTGACTTACTACAACCATTTGTACAATAATGCGCGCTGGGTCGTCTAGCCATAAGGTAATAATTTTCTCACAAGTAAAGTACCCGAAGTGAGGACTCGAGTTGCTCATCAAGTGATACCTTAAATTGAAGCTAGTGACGAGTATAGTACACCTGTGAAATCCTAGCTGCAGAGCTCCAGTAATAACAAGGTTATGGCGGGTCAAAGTTCAAAGAGAAAGCGAATTGTATTGAAACAAGTCACAACGAAAGGCAGAACAAAAGTCAGAAGGACATGGTTTTCAATTGAAATGAGATTCATTTGAAGGAAAGAGGCACGTACAAAGTACTACACAATGATACAATCAATATGTAAGTCGTCAATGAAGGCGTGTGATAAGCAGATACTTTGCTCACAATGAGCACACTTGACAAAAGAGATGTTCTCACATGGGGTCTTGTAACACTCGTCACGTATATTAGAATCAAAACAATAATCCAATGGAGAAATCCAGGGCTCGGGCTCCTCATCCAAGAAGCCGCTTTTGTAAGACGCAAACCTGATCATGTTGCGAAATCGTGAGGCGCTGAATTGGAAGAGAGTTAAGGACTGCATTCGTAAATTGTTATCGCGATGCCAGAGATTAATTTCCGAGGAAGCGATAACTGTGTCAGTAATGAACCTGATAAATGATTTATATGGACGGAAGAAGTAAACATCAAGTGGTTGGATGAAACCAGTTCAACCACCAGGAATTAAACGTTTGAACAGTGTTACATGATTAGGGCATAATTCATTTGATACGTTATCATCCTTATTTGCACTCCATGAATCCAGCAATAGCAAGACTTTATCACGATCGGCAGGCAGGCTATTCCAGAATACAGAATAAAACTCTTTTAAATCACTTTCGTTCATGTTTGCAGTCTTTCCTGGATGGGACACTATGTTATCGGGATCTTTTTGCTTATTTCCTGGAAATTGACCGCTGGATTCGGATACAAGAACGTACATCGGACGCAATATTTCACCATCCATGGAAATAACCGGCATGATCATATATGAATGAGTAGTAGCACTGACGGATCCAAATGCACCTCTTACAACCACCGTACCTTTAGTCCTATGAGTCCTGTATGCATGGAGCTCCTTGTCAAATCGACTTTGATCAGCATGTAATACTTGACGAGGATTCAGGTCTTCTAGTAATATAAGTTCTTTCATGGACGTAATAAATGTCGTAGGTAAGTGATTTAATTCAGCCTCTTTTGATTTCCACGTTTTGCTAACCATATGCGTGATAGAACGACTGACGATATTGTTTCTCTTTTTAAAATTAGACAGCCAGTGACGAGATGCCTTGAATTGTAGAGTATTATCCGAATTTAGCTCTTTACTTATCTGAAGAGCCCGAAAGCGAAGAGTCCTGTCGTGTTTAATTGCACATCTCTCGACCATTTCTTTGAATTTATCGTGAACTGCTGCATTAAGCTTCTTATAACTGGGTTTTTGCCTTTTTTTCTCATATTCAAAGAGGATGTTTTCGATTGAATTAATCTATACTGTGACTTGACAGATATGAAAATTTCCTTCGTTTCTTTTCCGGGTTCTCATTGTGTGTCCAAAACATGTAAGCTGCTTCTTTATAATCATCGTCCAAGATGTGTTTTTGTTTTTTTGGCGAAGGCTGATATTATTCACCTGAAGAAGCTACGGGTGTCGGAGACTCTTGACGTGTTTGAGAACCTTGCGATGCACTTGGCATTTCCTCATCAAAGACGTCATCACCGTAGTCTCCATCATCGCTTTCATCACTGTCACCAGCAAATCCAAGAGTTCTAACTTCTTCTATGATTTCCATCTTGTCCTCAAGTATCTCCACTATTTGTTTGTACAATGAATCTTCATACCTATTCATTCTCCTATTAACAAATCCATATTTCTCATACAGAGCATGAACGATAGCACCTGCTTCCATTTTCTGGAACGAAAAGAAAAAAAGAACTTTTATGGACATCAATAACAGGAGCAAACATGCACAAGGACATACATACACGAATAAAAGAAAGCGGGATATCAGGCAGAGAGAGGGATATCATTCTACACATTACATTAATTGGGAGCAACGTACGACGTATTACCATCGGGATAATCAGCAAAACATGGACATCACAAGCAGCTAAATTCGCTTTCTATTTGAACTTTGACCCGCAATAACCTTTTTATTACTGGAGCTCTGCAGCTAGAATTTCACAGGTGTACTATACTCGTCACTAGCTTCAATTTAAGGTATCACTTGATGAGCAACTCGAGTCCTCACTTCGGGTACTTTACTTGTCAGTTTTCTTTGTTATCAGATTCAGAAGAAGCTCGGAACGCGCGTAAGCCATAGTACTGTTACCGCCCATTAAATTCATTTTATCTTATCTTATCAGAAGAAGCTGTTATATTGGAACCAGATGTGAGATTTGCATGAAATGCTCTAGTCCGTATAATACTTTTACGATTTGGCAATATAAACTTTACTTTAAATTCATGCCAATATACTTTAAATTGTTTGCGATTAAAGAGAGAAAAGAAAGCCATTTTCTTCCATAGAAATAACTGTGTAGGTGTCCAAGCAAGATAAGAACTTATTTCACTTCCCTGCATAGATTTTAATATTTGAATACAAATAAATGTTCTTCAACTGAATTTTTACACTGCCTTCTAAAATGTAATCTGTTTGGTTCTGTCACGTCAGGTTTTTCAAAATTCGTAAACATTTTATCATAAAACAAATGCTCTTCTTGTATTCTAAGTGAGTGAACTATAGATCACATTTGTTTACACATTCTTCATGAGCCCACATCTTACACTGTATGCATTGTATCTATATTTTCGCCTCTAACGTAAGATGTTCAAAACTTAATACACAACTTAACTAAGCCTAACAAATAATACATTACACAAAATTTAAATAACTGGAAGCAGTATTTGGAAGACCTTTGATCATGTTAGGTGAACCTTTCGCACTACTACGCCATTTTGCAGAAATCTTAGTCTACCACCTAGATCCTCTTGTCTAAACTTATTTTCTAAAATATTTAGAACACCCAGATTCATAGATAATGAATGAGCAATGAACGAAGTTTATAAGTCGAAAACTAAATTCTAGTTACACGTAAAAATTTTGTTTTACTTTTGTGTCAGTTCTGTATTAATACGATATTTTTTTGACTTACAAAACCTTCCTATATACCGTTTTCTGTGAAATTGAGTTTACATTTTAAAAGTAATTTTTGATTTTCTAGATGTTGTACAAGATTTGGCTCTCCATCTCAATTTCAAGATGTTTTACTACTACAGCGGAAACAAGAGCTGTAGGTTAATCTGGAATGTTCTATTCTCGTGTGCAATAATGCGCTCTGAAAACCATTCTTTTAAGTGTAGTAGAAAATTGAGTAATAAATTTGAAAGTCTGCTAGTCAGCTAGTTCTACACATGTTTTATTTTTTATTTATTATTAAGTTTCAGATACAGCTGGAGTTACCATTTTACACAGAAACAAAATAACATTGCAACAAACTAAATAACATTACTACAACCTAAATAACATGAAACTAAATTTTAAACAACACATAACACAGCAATTGATATCAATAACATGACGATTATAATACACAGGAGGAATAACTCAGATATTGGTATTTAGCGTTCGATGGAAAGTGTTTTCAGATCCGAAAATATCAATATTTGAATCAAGATTATTGTACATAATTACTAGTCTATGGAATAAGGAGCGCTGCAGTATACTTAGCCTAGGCGTGGTACAATGAAGGAGGTTATTATTTCAGGTTATTCGCAAGGGAACACGGAAGTCAAATTTAGATATCAACTCTCCAGTTCTAAGATTCCCGTTAAGTCTCTTGTATAAGTACATTAAATCTGCCAGCTTGCGACGAGAAAAGGCAACGTGGAGACCAAGAACGGATCATAACTCGGGTTTGCTTAAGCTACGTACTGATGGTATTCTTCTTTTGGCTATAGCAAGAAAAAAGTTCAGAACAGAATCAATATGAGATAAATTAGAAATACTAGCCAAGTTCCAAATTGGTGAGCAATATTCAATTTTAGGGGAGATGAAGGTTTTGTAGAACATACTCAATGAATGAAGGTCCTTAATTTCTGTAAATCTATACAGAAGACCAAGTAAGCACTTAGAACTGTTAATTATAGAAGTCACATGATCAGCAAATAGAAGTTTTTCGTCAAATATCACTTCAAGGTCTTTTTGAGAAGAAACTTTAGCAATAGGATTATCTTCAGTGATATAGGCAGATGGGATTTGATTAATCTTTAAAGAAATAGTAAGAAAAGAAGATTTTGAGGGATTTATTTTCACGTTCTACGTATTACACCAGTCCAAGAGGTCAGAGATGGAATTTTGGAGATCAGCAACATCCTGTAATGATCTGATTTCTCGAAATAATTTACAGTCGTCAGCAAAAAGAAGAATTTTGGTTTCAGATGACGAGAGAGAAGATGGGAGATCGTCCATATATAGAAGGAAAAGGAGAGGGCCCAAAACACTACCTTGAGGTACACCAGAGAGAACGGGAACAAAATTAGAAGATGATCCAGAAAGAACAACACGTTGTTCGCGGCCAGTGAGATAGTCTCGCAATAATGAAAGGAAGTTACCGTGGATATTGAATCGGTGAGTTAATTTATAAAGAAGAAGATTACAATCAATTCTATCGAAAGCCTTACTAAGATCTAGATAGATGACATCAAGTTGTGTGTTATTGGACAGGCATTGGGTAGCATCAGAGAGTAACAAGGACAGGTTTGTAAGAGTAGAACTACCAGGAAGAAAGCCATGTTGAGCAGAGTCTAGATAGGGTGAGACAAAATTATAAAGTCTATCTTTGATGATTCTTTCACACACCACAGATAAAATAGATAAAATAGAAATGGGTCTGTATGAAGAGACATGGGTCTTATCTCCAGATTTCAGAATGGGTATAATATTAGCCTGTTTCCAAGAAGAAGGAAATACACCTTCGGCAAAACACCCATTTAAAATTCGAGAAAGAGGGTAAGCCAATGATTCAGCAGCATTACGTAAAAAAATAGCACTAACGTTATCAGAGCCGGGAGAACGATTTAGAGGTAAAGAAGAAAGCAGATATTTTACCTTATCAGATGATGTACTTAATGAAGACAGTGAATGTGAACAGATCGGTTGAAGCTGAGGAGGCGGCAAAGGAGGAGAGTGGATACAGAAATTATTAGAGAATTATTCATTCAATAGATGTACCCTCTTTTCACCAACAGCTTTAGCCGAATCATAAATTAACTCTGTCGGAACACGTGACTGTCACTTAACTAAGTGACACTTTTACGCACGCTTGTGATTAATTTTGAGAAAACTCATTTTCCTTTTTCGGGAAGGAAGACGGATAAGATTAAATTAAGAGCAATTACAATTAACACAAAATAAATTTAAACACAGTAACAATTGCTATTTTTTAAAAATAGAAATAAACCTGAGATTATTACTTAGTGAATCATACTGTAAATAATACATTCTTTAATGGTTGTACAACAGCGCCATGTGACGGACTTATTACGAACTACACGAAATCGGCGAGATTAACGCTGTATAGGACATTTTATTGTGTCAGTGCGTGGAGCGAGATTGTTCTGTAACAAGATGTGTTATAGTGATATGAGTTTGAACATGGCAGTGCTTGAAAAAAAAAAAAACACAGACAGCATATTATATTTTACGAGCTCCATCAGGAGACCATTGATGCTCGCAAGAAAACTTGTTTATTCCGTCCTTCGTTTGGAAGGAATAAACAAGTCTTCTTTAAAGTCCCGTTAAACAAAATTTAAAATTTGTAAAAGAGTGGTTCAAGTCACCTTAGGGGGGCCGGGCCCACATGACCCCACCTATGATTTTAGCATGGAGTTTAATGACAATACCTTGCTTTAACGTGGCACTTAGCGTGACTTAAACCCTGTTCTTTTCTGATAATTTTAGTAGAAGTCCCATAATTGTTGCATTGTTGTAAGTAGACATCTCTCATATTGAATAATATTTGTAGTAAAAATTCTAGCAAAATCTATTTTTATCCGTACAAATCCAAATATAATATAAAATATTAAAACAGTTATTCTGCTGCATACAATATGAAGTGATCATATAAGAAATAAAATAACACTTTCCAAATTGCATCGTAAGTATTTTTAGAAAATAGTTATTTCTAAGTATATTTATGGCAATGTCTGTTTGTGTCCACACTGTTTGATAAATTTTGATTTAGTTACCACTGAATAGAACACCAAAATAATTTTGCGCAGTATGAAAAGATTTGTTAAACAAAGAAGTAATTGTCAAACAAACTATAAAACAAAAATATACCTAGTTTTGCATTAAAATGTTCTTTTCTTTACTAAACATATAATACTTTGATTGGGTAATGTCTGCTCGTGTCTGCCTACACTGCATGATATATTCTCATTTCTTTTACTGAGGACGCTCAAGTCACCCCGAGAAATGAACAAAATTCAAGGGGTGGAATGAGATCAGCACAAAAACACGGAGAGCCTGAAGAGGAATTTCTAAAAAGAAAATGGACGTATATTTGAATAGACTATAAAACACACTTCAATTTTATAACCTTACAATGCAGTTAAAATATATTTTTATATGTGAAAAAATAAAGAAACATTTTAATTTTGTTTTGGGCTCATTACACCGCCCAGGGCTCAAGCCACCCCAGTTTACTGTACGCCATCTATTGACACCATAACAGAAGTAGTAGCATGTAGGCATTTGCAGTACTCTTTGATCCATTAAAGAAGGGAGCAATGTCGTGACGGGAGACGAATAGTGGATCCTTTACGACAGTATTAAACGTAAACGTAATTTTCTTCTTAAAGGAGGTGTGGTGGGAACAATGCCAATACAAGAACTCCTCCTACACCAAGTGATGTCGTATGTATAATGACGTATGAGCATCACCGTCTATTTTGAATTGATGCTGCTGAACCAGACAATCACAATGAAGCTCTATTATCAGTATTTGGAACTGCTAAGGGCTGTATTGTTGGACAAACACCCTGCACTTGTAACGGCGCACTGATCCACGAAAACATCACACGTCCACAGACAGCAAGGATATTCAAGGAATTTAGATGGGAGAAAATTCCCCACCCATCTTATTCACCGGATCTTGCGCATACAGATTTCAATTTGTTTCGAACTCTTCAAAACCTTGCCGGGAAAGCATAGAAAAACGTTGTAAATATACCGCGAATAGTGGCTGTGTTTTTTTTTTCGTCCAAATAGTTTTCTTTTAGCGCGGTATTTCAAACCTCGTTAACAGATGGCGGACGGTTATAGAATCAGCAAGTATATATTAAAATGACTGGATATCCTGTTCAAGATATGTCTTTGTTTCTTTCTTTGTTGTACGAAGAAAACGACAATAAATTTCAGATTAATTCAATATTTGCAATCTTTTAAATGCGTTTTTTACTTGCGTCAATAATTTAAGGCGTGCAAAATGTAATTCAAGAAAAGAAGTTTTAAGTTTACGATCAGTACGAGTGCATATAATCCTACTTTATCAGTCATAATCCTTTACGTGCTTCGTGAATATATAGATGACATAGGTTATAGGTACAATGGTTTTTTTGTTAACAAAAGATGGATGAACAAGCGGAATTTGATTTAATGAGATTCTGATTGAAGTCCGGGGTTCCCACACTCGGATATCCGGATCCGAATACTGGTTTTAGATGATCCGGGTCCATGGACTCAGATTCTTGGTCCGAGACCAACAGCCCCGAATATAAATCGCACTGGTAATGGGTTAGGCACAGCAAATGACTCAGGCTTATCCGTTTGACACCTGACTTATGCTCTTTTCACTCTGGATGCTTTTCTGAGTCGATAACGGCTGAGGTAGAGGTGAACCCTGGAGGCGATCTGGATTTCATCTCGAGGCGATTTTGATGGATATCAGTAAACTTTCTTGCGTATGAATCCTTATATAGAAAAAACTTATTTCGAATTTTTTCATGGGTGTCTTCTAAAGTAGTAACACACACACACAGCCATCTTATATATATCCATCCAATATACATATATCAATGAACCCGATGGAATCAATATATCAATGCGCTCATTAATGAAGCCGGTGGAACTAATTATGATTTTATATGGTTCCTACATAATAATTGTCTATGAATGGTAATGACCTACATAATGATTTAAGAGATAGACTCGATGAACCGATGAAGGTTTGCAGATACCGTTTACCATTTCCTTCCATCGCATGAAGATGATGTCATAAGATTGCGAGTCGCGGTTTTAAGTCTGAATTTTAATTTAATTTAAGTTTTTTTTGGGCAACTTTGGCTCAGGCCGAGTGGATGATGATGATGAAAGGAAAATTGGTGAAATGAGGAAAGTAGGATGAAACAGGACAGCTTCACGAGGAAACTTCACGCCCACGGTGTCTGTCCACCATAAATACCACATGGCACGCGTCGGGATCGAACCGACGACCCCCATGCACTAGAGGTGAGTGCTGTATCACTGAGCCACCACGTTTGTACAGTTTTAAGTGAATTTGGAACCACTGCACAATGTTAGAAATCTCCGAAACAGTGGTTACAAAGAAAAGTTGATTACATTCGCCTAGATGAGTTAGAGTGACAAGGTTTTATAGAGAAAAGACCATAAGTTATCACACATAAATATTACTAAATGTCTGGTAAAGTGTGATGTGTACAAAAGCCGTGCGTGTTGATAAAAGCCTTTAGTTGTGGTTGCGCTTTTGGCGTGAAAAAGGTAGCGGCGGCTGTACCATAACAGTGACTGTAAGAGTTCCAAGAAGCTTTCGCTCCTGTAGTTTTCGTATAATAGACTTAGGGGTATGTGCTTTGATTTTATACGACGAGTAGTAATATCTGAATGGGAACATGATAAGTTTTGCAAGTATTTATTCTGAAACGTTTGTACGTAGGTACTGATTTGTGCTGTATCAATGCGTATTTAGAGCTACCAAAAAAAAAGTCCCACAACGAAACCCTTTGCAAAATATAACTAAGGCTTTTGAATGTTTTATCTGCAAGAGAACTTTTGCCCATCGTTGTGAAAGAGGTGAAAGTGAACCAGTATGTTCGGAAGAAAATAAACCAAAATTCAGTATTGAAAAATAGGGTCTACGTAATGAACAATGAAATATGTCACCTTTCGTTTTTCGATTACCAATATGTCGTATCTATGATAAATAAATACAACGTTGAAACATGTGTGATTAAAGACAGACTATATTGAATGATTGTGATGAAACTGGTAGGTTTGTTAATAAAAGGTGCATCATTGCAAAGTCGTTGACTATCAGAAGAATATGTGACATTCTGTATGATAAACAGGGGAAAGCGCTAGTATCAGATATCAATCACCTTATTAACTCTGTAGGCAACTTATACGTGATGAATAATACAGATGAATAGACTATGTAACTTCTTAAAGGCAGAGTGGCCAGATATTTAGATGACTGAAGGCCATAAATAAAATCCATTCATACTTACACGCAGAGATCGTAAAAAGAGTAATAAAATATTTTGCTCTTGGAAAGTGGATGAGAACCTGAGAACGTTTTCTAAACAGCAACTAGCAGTGGTTAGGATCTGAAGTGGAATTAGCTTCTTCAGACAGAACTCAACATAGTCCATCAAGTGTAGCATAAAAAAGAGGTCGTCCACTATCACCGTGAAAGACGCAAAGCCATATATATTCGCGAATTAAAATCTGCCTCGGAATTGTTTCGCTGCATAAATGCATTTGCATTCTGAAGTAAGAAAAAGCAAACTTAATTTATGAAACTACAATAACTACATCAAAGCATGCTGCAAGAATTAGAAATGCATTCTCAAATGAACAACATATTGAAGAGATAAGTAATCTTTGTGTCAATGCAGATTGACTATTTTTACATATTGCCTATCCCCTTGATATAAAAATAGAAGTACGTGTAAAAAAGACGATAAACGTATAGTTGAAAGTCAAAAGAAACAAATACAGGATGATTTCCGTAAACGTTTAGGTTTAGTTGGCGATCTACTGCAACAAAGAGAGGGAATAAGTAATGATGGGAACGGTCCAGAACATTTCTCGTACATTCACGTGGATCTGCAGAATTTCAATCAATTTGTGGCCTCTGACGTCTTTTGTCTCAGGCTGTATGGAAGTGCGAAAAAACCAGAAAATTAACCCTCCTACAGTACGCGTATGACTCAAAGTAGATTTACAGATATTTGACTTTGGATTACAATCCACCCACTGACTATTTTTAGATATTTTTTTTCCAAACAATCAGTCTTTGACAGCATTTTCGGAATCCTAACACTGTGCGCTGTATTCAAAGTATCCGCACTTCGAATGGAACCCAACCCTTCAGATTACAGAGGTGACAAGCACCACCATTGATCCACAACACATTTTGCACCATTAGTTTGCACTTGCTAAAACTGAAAGAAGATTTAAAAAGTTTTGTTTTTACTATAACCAGTACTGACGAACGTGTAGATCTTGTAAAAGATATGTATTTACTTTACACTTTACGTCATGACACACATTGATTGGTATCTAAACTGCTGTTCTTTATTAAAGCAATAGGTATTTACCCAGGACTGTCAGACAGAGGTAAATGCCTAACCTCCTACCTACAGAATTTGTTATTACTTTCAAGCCTAGTGCCATCTAGTGAAGAACCACAAAGTTGGTAGATGGCGCAGAGGAGCTAGAGAGAGACATCAAGATTCATCGCGTCCTTCGCGTTAGCAGCGAAACTAAAGAAAGTTATTCAGCCATTTCGGGCGCCATATGTGACTCAACCCTTTCGGACGCCATATGTGACTTAGCCCGTTGAGCCACCATATGTGACGTGAGGCTTTTGTATAACGAGATCAGAACGTGCTTTCTGTTCTGTGGTAGAAATGTTTTTCAATTCAACTTTTTCTTTAATGAGTTTATAAAGCAGATTAAAATATTGAAAACTCTTAGCACATGCGTAGACCAGGCGATTCCTATGATAATGGCCAAGATTGTGAACTTGTGCCCTATAGACTGAAGCTTTCGACTGAAGTCGACACTAGTTGTATACTCCCCATCAGCTTCCAAATTATGGTGTGATATAATGATGATTCAGCTATACCATGTGCATATCGGAAAGTTTCCAGACTGTTGTCATGGTAACTGAGCAGTGCAACGTGGCCAGAAGAAGAAACGCGAAATGGAAGGTTGTAAGTCAACGTATTGTCTTAGAACTACGTACAAGAGTGCCCCCCTACTTGTCAATACTGTATAATTGTTTTGTTTTTTTGAACGGACTTTCTAATTATATACGGAGCTTCATGACTTATCTTAATAAATATCAAGTTTGATCAATGTTAACGGTTTTATAGTACAATCTACTTGTGTTCTTAAGCGTATAAAATAAAGACAATCGTGACTTTCGCCTTTATTGAAGGTACCATTTCAGTATTCAACTGGCGTGACTGAGGACAATTAGAGAAATTGTCGTAATGGTCGATGTTAGCAAAATTTGATCAGTTTTCACCTCCACCTATTCACACCTATCCAACATTCTCTAACAGCTTCTCAGTTTAATGCTTAAAATAAAATATTATAGAAAATATAATCACAGAAACCATTACATAATATAGAACCATTTCCCTAATTTCGATATTACAACAATCCCTGATTTAAATTTGAATTTATTTATGAACTTTTGACAACTTTGGCCGAGACCGGGATGAGGTAGGTACAGGATAGAATTGGACCGATATTGGCCGATTTTCTGTGCTACCAGGGGAAGATATCGGCCAGGGTCTTTCTGAGAGTACCATTCCAGCATTCGCCTGGTGGAATTGAGGAAAACCTTAGTCAAGATGGTGAGTCGTGGGACTCAAACCCACATACCTACTATCCATTACCAATCTACGTTACCACCCGGACTACGGGGGCTAGGTCCCCGCTGACTTGAAAATCCTGTATAATCCTCTGGGTCATTCTCGGTGAGTCCACTCATAGAGAACGATTACGTCACTAGTTCACATACCGGTGCATGGTATTAGATGTGAAGTTTCATTCAAAGAGGGACGTTATCCGTTATTTCTTGTGGTAGAATAGGCCATGGATGCATCTCGAGTTTAAACACAAACATGTTTTCCCTCTCGCGCCCACTACACGCTTGAAATTAAACATCGATAGTTCACTCTAAGTAATCAAGAACTGATTTCCGGTAGAAAAAGGAGGACAATAGAAAGAAAGATATACTACTGCACTGATCAAGATACACATAATATGCATATCATGAAACCATCAACAACCCTGCACACATTTAATCAATGTGCAGCAACGTCGCCACCTACACAGATTTCCTGTTTTCTGAAGACTGAGCAGCGTTGCCAGTAGAAACATACAAAAATCCAAAATTTCGTAATTTTTACCCACACACAGCCTACTTCCAAGTTGTAAGGGAATTTTACATTGATAAGCCGGCCGGGTGGCCGAGCGGTCCCGAGTTCAAGTCCCGGCAGGGGCATGGGTGTGGATTTTAATAGCTAAAGGCGAATTGTGACGGGCCACAGTCCAAAGTTACTAGACTGGCCCATATAAAAATAAAGTTTACCAAAGTTTTTTTTACATTGATAAATTAATGTTACTTTATTATTTCTAATCTTTATTGCTTGTATCATCTTTTATGAATATTATTTTGTATTGTTTTATATAAAACTATGAATATTATTGAATATAAAGCACACTTTATTTATTACATTGTTTTAACGTGATAGTAAGATTGCTTTTAAAAAGCATGATTTATTGTTTTATTTTTTAGTACGGCTCAAACTCACAAAAATGAATATGGATGGGGCGAGCAACCTCTGTTTTGCAAAACTCAGTTATTGCTTTACTAAATTATTATTTTAAAATACTTTTCTTCTAAATATTTATTACTGTGCATTCTAGTTTTTCTCAAACTATTTGTGTAGCTACCATTATTTTAATTTCTGGTTCTTTCGAAAACCAAATACGTAAGTTGCTGTTACGTAGTTTCCATTCCAATATAAAAAATCCCTTTCGGTAGGCCTACAGGCTGAGGTAGATTTCGAAGTTTCGCTGGGAGCCGGGGCTCGCCCCCCAACTTAAGTGCTTTTGAGAGGATGCGCCTCCTTTATCTTAACCAAAAGCTCCCTGCAGCACTACACCACCACGGAGTACATCTTCACCCTCCCACGGTTGGCTGCGCCTCCAAAGGGAAGATTTGCCCCATTTATTGTAACCTACTCTTGGTCATACACCTTCATTGAAAATTTCGTTTCTCTACCTTCAATGATTTGCAAATTGGGATTTTGGGGCGGCCATTTTGGATCCAAGTTGACGACTTTTTGAAAGTTTTCTTATTTTGTCGTGACCTACTTGTGATAGTACAACTTCAAGTAAAATTTCATTTATCCAGCTCAAACGGTGTGCAAAATG
>JAGDQP010011560.1:0-52666 GCA_022664845.1 Lepisma saccharinum
TTTTTGACATTAATGTATAGATTGTCTTCTTTTCAGTTTCTGTAGTACCTATGTTCATTCTCCATTCTCTGATTTGCAAAATTTCGATATCAAAATGTAGCAGTTGTTAGTTTTTGGTTGCTATTCTTTTGATTATTTTGTTTTCATCATCTTTAATAACTACTGCTGATAATGTACATACTTATTGAGAGATTTCTGTTTTGTCCACACTAGTTTGAGTTACTTTTGAATTAGTTTGATATCTGATCTTTGCGGAGCTTTCTCTCTGGGGTTTATCGGCCAGTTCCTGCTTCTCTTTGCGTGGTATTTGTACAAATGTCCCTGCTTTCCCATGAATTTAACCAGCTCTTGGATGGTAGTTGTTGCGTTATTTACAATGCTATTTAGGGTTTCGATTCCTAATGTTTCTGGCACGAGGCTTACACTTATTTCTTGATATATCGCAAGGCGGTTGTTTCAAATAATTTTATTCTGTTGACATGATTTAATTCAGATTACGTACGATGTTACGTTACGCATGATTGTTCAATATGTCGTATATTGAACAAAATGATGTCCAAAATCATGCACGATTTTCCTTATTTCTCCATATGATCTACTAAACCTAGATTCAGGATGATTAGTATTTTGTTCCACTGTATTGATAGTACTAGTTTTTAATACTGTTGATAATAGCCTACCCTGGGAGTGCATCCTAAGTGCACTCTTCATCTCCTTTTTCCTTTTCTACCGGAAGGTCGTCCATCTTAAGGACTGTTCATATAGCGTCTTCTCCTTTTCTTGTCACATTTTTTGCCTCCTTGAGTAAAGGATACATTGGGTGCATCTTTGGCGGCAACCATCTGTGTAGCGTTCAATTGTTTCATTTGGAAACTATCGCCACCTATGAATTGACGGATGAAAAAGGCAATCGTTGCGCCTAAAAACGAGGAAGCAGGGGGAAGTGATCTCGCGTGGAAACCGGTGGTGTGGGAAGTCGCTCGTGATTAGCATCTTGTCTCCCGTTGTTCCATTATATCAATGGAGTTTGTCGTTCCTTTCTTTGTTTATTCTTTCGTAGTATTTGGGAGATTTTGTCATGAGGTGTGCAGTTGTTATTTACAGCAACAATTGTTTTAAAACAAGAAAATCAACAGGGGGAGAAACAATTTATTTTAGATCTCGTTAAGGTGTGGGAGAGGATCGTTGCAAAATCAAAAGAAGTTTTATGTTAAAGCACTATTCTTAGTAGAGGTCACGCTGTAGGTGATGCTTCATTCTCTTCTGCTCTTGTGCAGAAGATAGAAAATATTACAATAAATGATCTGATATATTGCTTTTTTTTTTCTAATATCGCGTTGGATTGCCTCATGTTGAATTGAATTGAAGTATAACTTTAAGCGTCTTTGAATCGCACCGGCATATGGTAAAGGAAAGAATGGGAAATTTTACTTACGCGCCATTCCGGTATTCGCTTAGTAAAGAACGGAACCCTGGATAATATGTCAAGATGGTCGCCCGTGAGGTTCGAACTTGAACTTATTTATGACCTTCAGGCATTTAAGGATCAGGCTGGGTTAGGGAAGGGAAATGGTAGATGCCAGGGCCTAAGTTGAACGTACCATCCTGACATTTGCTTGGTGTGACAGGAAAAATGTGAAAAACCTCAGTCAGGATGGAAAGGAGTCGACCAGAGACTAAGTTCAAGGTACCATCCAGCATTTGTCTGATGTGACTGATGAAAATTCCTGAAAAAATCTGTCAGGATGATCGGTCGCTGGTATCGAACCTAGGACTTCCAGAATGTGAATCCAACGTTCTACCAGTGATTTTGCCAGACTCCGTGTGGGGGGTTTCACCACAAAGTTTCGAGAATACGCTAAACTTTAAAATTTATATGGTCAAAAATCGATAGAAACCGTGCATGACCCCTCCCTGACTTTAAACCCCCGCAAACTGAAAGTACTGGTGGAATCCCTGCGCTGTACCAACTAAACTACGGCCGCTTCGTGCTGTACAGAATTTCATGAGTTTAGCCACGGAACAACGGTGAGCAGTATCCATTTTATGTACATGAATAATGTCACTTGCAGCTGTATTCCGCCATTAACACAGGATATGCGGATATTCAGGACGATTCTTCTTGTTCATATTATTTACTTAACACACTATATAAATTGTTCTGTTGAGAAATAGAAAATGTCACAGAATTAATTTTCAAATAACATGCAGTTACTCTGTAAACATTACAGCAATTTGTTGCTCGCATCACGTTGTTGATAATTTCTATAGTATCACTTCTTTTGCACTACATTTTAAACGTTTCGAAACCTTTTCGTTGATTTATCAAGATAATAATACAACTTACAAACAGCACTGAAACAGTCATGTGTAGCTGTTCCCAGGAAAATCTTTCAAAGGGAAGAACGGGAAAAAAAGCAATTGTAATGAAAGACTTGCTCACTGGTCGGTACAAGCTATGAATAAATAAGGAATATGACCAAGAGCGCCCATGTAGTGATTTTCAGAGGAAGGGGGGGGGGGGGCAAGGACAGCGCCCATACACATACCACCTTCTTTTTTTTGTTTTGACTGACGCGATCCCCTCATTTTGTCCCATATTAGTTTAATTTTCTCCGGTTAGGGGGAGGGGTGACCGCCCCCCTTTCCCCCTAATGGGCGTCCTTGAAAATGACCATGTAAACCATCGTCTTAAAAATACGCGCGGTACAGAACCCCTTGAGCGGAAGAGAGGGGAAAGCTCACGCGAGCAAAGAAAGCATCTTGAAAAACGAGTACAACTGCGCAGTTGTTTGCGTTTCTACTTACTCGTACCTTCCAAAGATGTCGCTATATTCGCAAAGGATACAGCGTCCAAAATGCTTCCTCTGAACCGTCCTTCCGAAGGTTCCTTCACTTGACTCCTTTATTTTCTCAGCAAAAGGAAGGAAAGGAAGCATTTAGGATTGGACCTGGGATTCAGCTGTTTCAAATTGTAAAACTAGCCTAGTTTGTTTTTCGAAGCTAAGTTCGTTTTCTTGAAGAAGGAGTCTGTTCCTGAGTGACACATCTAGTACACCGAGAACTAATTGATCTTTACAAGCCTCGTCTTCGAAGTTTCCAGATCTAGGTTTTGTAGCTTGTTGTCTGATGTAGTCCTTTATAGGCTGGCTTATCTGTTGTACCATTCGGTGAAAGGTGTATCGTTCAGTAGTTGTATTCATTAGTGTCGTCTCTTTTTAACTGAATATAGCTCAGGGAATAATGATGTTAACAGAATCTTTTCAGGTTTCAAATCCTGCAAATCACTGTAAACATTGAATCGTTCTACGTTATTTTCGACCGATTCTCTATGCTCATCAAAGCTATAAAATGTTTACTTAGGTTCTTCCATTCTTACAGGTGATAATAACTGATGGAGTGAATTCGTAAACTAAAATCTTCAGTCGATATTTTGTAGAAATCAGTTAGAAATCCGAGACTATAGCTTTCAAAACAAGGTCCACTAAACTTAGGTTACTTTTGTTCATTGAGATGCCGAGTGAGTATACTAAAGATTCTCCCAGATAATTATTAGTATAAACTATTCAATATATGAAACACATATTATTACGTTTAAATAACATAGATCAACGATCATTTATTACTGGCTTCGCATCTTGTCTGATAACGAAAATTCAAAATACATTTTAGCATTGTACGACATTACCTTTTGAAATTGTTTTCTCCTATAAACCATGTCACTTTACATAAAACCATTTACGTATGCTGTCCTAAATTCCTCAAGTTGTGAATCAGATGATTTCTTAATTATGTTCAATCCAAAATCTTTCATATCATTTGTAACATTCCCTATTCAGAAAATCTTAATTCGATATTTTCAGTCTTCCTAACAAAAAAAAAAAAAAAAAAATATACCTTAATAATGTCAATAAAGTTAGGGTCATGCATGTAATATACAGAATTTCAACCTAATTCTTTGAATCAACACTGTTCTATTTCGTTCATAAAATTATTGTCGTATTTTCATTCTATCAACCATGTTCCGATTCGTTATTGTTCTGTTGTACAGCGATTTCAGTGTAGTATTTTAGGGGTGACTTTTAGATCGTCCCCTGATAATTTCGAATTTATTATATCACTGTAGTAGTAAGTTCATTTTTTGCCAGACCTTGTTTTTTTATAGATAGGTAGCATATTATTAATTAAATGTACAAGATTCTTCTCTAATATATCAAAGTCAGTAGCTAATATTTCTCTGGCGAGTTGTTTGATCTCTTGGTAATAGGTTTTGACATAGTATCATCTGGCTCGCACAGCTAGGCGAAGAGCTGATTCTACTACTTGTATTCCCCCCCCCCCTTTTTTTTCAGTGGACGATCTGGGTGCATCTCTCTGCCTTTTGATTAGTTTGACAAACTGTATGTATGTTCTCCTCGACATTATCTTTGCATTTAATCAAATTATTCTGTTCTGTTATATGTTAACATTCCGATTACTTTCTGTAGTTGGAATTAAGTTTTTAGTGACCTTTATTCCATTTCTATAGAAAACAAATGTACCCTCAGAAGTGTTTTTGTGCGTGGTAATTTCAGTTTTCAGCTCCTTTCTAGTACTTATTATATGGGGCTAAAGTTCTTATTTAATCTAAAAGATAGAATATTTTTTGTTGATATTATTGTCAAATTTCTGAACTTTCCTTTGATTCTAATTTTGCATAGCCTGTCGTTCACTGTTTCAACTTCTAAGCTCTCTTTTATTCTCTTTGTGATTAAGAAACCGGTGCCAAACTGTCCTGTTCTGCTTTCTAGGTCACTATATATCACTGTGAAGTTCTTCCTGTCCTTGCCACCTGATTTCCTGTATTGCTACTAGGTCAAACTTATATTTTAATACTTCATCGGCCATCTCCATCATTTTCCCAGCCTGTAACATAGTTTCTACATTCGATGTTCCTAAAATCAAGTCCAAGTTTTTGCTTTGTCCTTTCCATTTTCTATTACTGTTTGTCATCCGAAGCTTGTTGTTGGGTTTCGTAACAAGAAGTGTTTTCCAGGGTGGAGTTGTTAGCCCAACCCCCAATCTGGAGGACGACGTAATTTTCTGTCAGGCTTTTCTTCTCTTAGCCCTTGTAGATCCCTCTACTAACTGCAAGGCAGCAGTGTTTTCTGTCGAGGTTGTCTCCCTTAGCCGGATTGTCCGCGACTGCTTATTCGTCAGGTTACCCTGCTTATTTCGCAGCTAACCCTCATATCTGGGGGTCATCCCACTATCCGCAACCCGTGGACGCGCCCGATCGCAGTCGGCACTGCGTAGCCCTAAAGGCCCCGGAATAAGAGTACCTAGAATATCTCAATGGTTTAGCCTTTCCACAACTTAAACCGGAAGCGTATTTGAAATGTGGCTACAACAGGGTCATCATAGTGCAGATCCAGAGATGATAAGGTAGGTTAGTCACTTGAAGGAGTGCTTTTGAAAGATTTTCGACTTTTTTTTTAATAGTAAGTCCCAAATAGTATCAGCATTGCAAAATTAGGTAATAGTTCTACTTGGTAATGTTTTTCAATCCGCAGTTCCCATATTTCCTGCGTTTCTCAATAAAAAAAAAGTCCATCATTGTGTGTCAACTTGAATCGAGGAAAACCTTAGTCAAACTTTTTGTAATAAATTAGACTTATTATTATTATTATTATAAAAAGAAAGTCATTAACAACTTCATTTTGTTTTGCTTTCCTATCGGAAGCAATGATCTAGTTCTTGCAGTCAAAGTCTTGGATTAGCAGTGAGTCCTGACCATGGCCTTCCTCAGTTTCACTAATCGAATGTCAAGATAGTATTTAGAGTGAAATCTTGGTCTCTGTTGTCTCCATATTTTGTCCCGGAAGAGTGCTTGACGGGGACATCGTCCAAATATGTCCAGCCTAGGTAAAATGCCTTCCATATTCATAAATTAACTTTCTGGTTTCCAGTGTAGTTCACTTTCTGGAATATTAAGAAATTCAGAGAAAGACAAACCATGTATATCAGAGCTATTCCTTGAGGTTGAACGAATTTGAATTTAAATTTTATGGCCTTTAGGCACCTTTGGCTTAGGGCGGATGGATGATGATGAAAGATGACTTGGTGGAATGAAGAAAGTGGGAAGAAACTGGAAAAATACGAGAAAATCCACACACACGGTGTTTGTCCACCACAAAGGCCACATGGCATGAGGAGGGATCGAACCAACGACCCCTAGCACCAGAGTATTAAACTAAGCCATTTCTAGTTGTATATATCTAAAATGTTGGTCATTACAACACTGGTTGCATCACCATTTTAGATTTTCTTTTTTTACATGACTTCCGGAGGATATCAGAACCACTTTTGAAAAAAAAAAAATGTTATGCTATTTCTCCCGGGACGACCATGGTACCAACATGGCGGGGGACTGTGTTTTGCTCCCGTAGCCATGTAAGGAAACCTTTAATATCTCAAAAACCAGAAGAGCTAGAAAGATGAATTACCGTTACGTAACTCCTGAAGTGTACTTTCAAAAGTACGTGTTCTCAAAATTGAATTCCTTTTATATATTATACATAAAAAATTAGGTTGAAAATGAGTAACGAATCGTATAGAATTGGATTTTGAAACCAATTTATTTTTATGGAGTTAACTATAAAGCTGTAATTTTCTATCATGTTTAAGGCTACTGACTTGCTGCATACAAAACTCGTTTAATCACATCCTCCGTCTTCTACGGGGGTTCAAACATCGCCATTCGCCAAATATACCAGATTTGGAGCTTAAAGATCTCAGATGGGGTAGTGTCAAGGAAGCCTTGTATTTGGCCAGCTCACAATACAAATTGTAACTTTTATTTCGAAGAACAGTGCAAGTTGATTTTCTCCGTCCTACCATGCGAATGCGATTGTGGTATCTTCATTAAGGCCACTATTTTTTGTGAAGGGGTTGAATATATAAGGCAGCAATTTTCTGTTATGTTTAGACCTACGAGCAGGATGTCTGCATACAAAGTTTCATGGTGCTAAATCACATCCTTTTTTTATTCTACGGAGATTCAAACATAGCCCGACGTCAAAAATTGCCGAATTTCGGGCTTAAATATCTCAAATGGGTCATCATGAAATTTGGTATAAAGAAAGCTTTGTATGTGCCCCAACTCACAGTAGAAATCGCAACTTCTATTTGGAAGTGGTTTGGTCATTGCAAGCGGATTTTATGTGTATGTTTGTAAGAGCTTACCCTGTCGTAGAAATCTTAGTGTCCTCTCAGGTCGTTTGGGTACTTGAACTTGACGTTTGGGTGCAGGGAGTGATTGTACTTTCTTTAGTCGAACTTATCTACAGTCGTCCCGGCAGGTTGCCAGAGTGCTCCAATTTTTTAATGTTACCGAACAGTCAGTGGAGACTGCAAAGACATTCGTAAAAACCTGATCAGGAGCCCATTATGATCTACCTAGTGGAGCATCCAAGCATCCGTAGGCAGATAGTAACTTCTATCTAGACTAGAGGATTAGGCATCTGACGAAGTAAAATCCATATATACAGAAGTTCCATATATATTTTATTCTTTCATAAGATCAGAATTTCAATCTAATTTATTTATTCCCTCCCCCTTTTTTTATGAGTGTAACATACCTTTGTTACTTACGTAACTGATAACAATAGATAGATGTAGAAAGTTATTTCTTACATACTCAAAACAGAATACATTTACTCACAAATAAATAAAACAACATCGTAACGATCCCCATCTTTCATTTTGAATACGCACTACTTATAGAATCTCACACAAAACTGTGCTTCCATCTGTTGACTCACTCGCGAACTACTTGTAACACACCTGCAACCCGCAAAACAATGAACAGTAGCCTTTGCTTTTCTTTTCTCTGTTTTGTTTATTCTCACTTAAGCAAATCAAATAAATGTAATTAGCCCTATAATTAAAAAGGCTTATACATATAAATAACAATACACGTGACCTTGGGCCAGGCATTGAACCATATCAAGTGTAGCTTCATATTACTTCGCTATTTGAAACGCGCAATTTTAACTCGCATTTTAACTAGCTTTTCTTGACCAAACCACTTGAAAATAAAAGTTGCAAATTTTACTGCTTTTTAGGAACATACAAAACTTCCGTGGCAACCAAATTTCAGACTTTTTCATAAGGAACAATTTGAGATATTTTAGCGCAAAATCGTGCATTTTTTGGCGAAGGGCCATGTTTGGATCCCAGTGGAAGACAAGAGGTGTGATTCAGTGCCATGATTTTTTGTATGTAGACAGTCAGTTAGTAGGCCTAAACATTATAGAAAATTGCAGCCTTATATTTAACTCCTTCTCCTCCAAAAATATGGCATTTGTTACGATACCATATTTGCACTCGCTTGGTATGACGGAGAAAATCCGCTTGCACTGACCAAAACCACTTCGAAATAAAAGTTGAATTTTTTACTGTAAGTTGCGCATATAGAAGGTTTCAATAACCCCATTTTTTTTTTTTTTTTTTTTTTTATGAGAACCTATTTATCTGAGATATTTTAAGCCCGATATCCAGCATTTTTCGTCGAAGGACCATGTTTGAATACCCGTAGAAGACGAGGAATGTGATTCAACGCCATGATTTTTTGTATGAGGACAGTCAGTTAGTAGGCTAAACATTGTAGAAAATTGCAGCCGCATATTCATCTCCTTCAGAAAAATAAATTGGTTTCAGAATCCAATTTTACACTAATAGTTGTTCATTTTTTTCAGCCTAACTTTTAGAATAAAGGAATTTATTTTGGGAAAATGTGCCTCCAGATCTTGAAAATATACTTAAGGAGCTACACAACGGTTTTTGATTTAGCTCTCTAGCTGTTTTGGTTTGTGAGATATTCAAGTTTTCGTACATAGCTGTGATATCAAAAAACGTCTCCCGCTATATTGGAAAATATTGCCACCCTGGAAAAACCAAGTGCAGAACATTATATATATTTTAAGTTTTTCTGATATCCTAAGGCATGTAGGAAGCCACGTACGAAATATATTTATCTAAAATAGTGATTCAACCATTTTTCCTAAAATTGGATAATTTGTCATGGAATGACCCATATATATATATATATATATATATATATATATATATATATATATATTAATAACATAACTTACATCTCTATAACACACAGTCGCCGTGCCTCAGACGGTAGCGCGTCTGACTACGAATCGGGCGGCCCGGGTTTAGATCCCGGCCAGGACACTGGAGACTTTTCTCACAGTGTTCCCATGCCTGGCGCTCTGAGGTGCACTCAGCCTCCTATCAAATTGACTACCGGAGTGTCCTTGGTATTCCTGGGCACCTTGGGAAGGTAAAGGCGGTCGAGCGTGGGACTGACCACCCCATTCGCCGTTCACGGCGTGTGCATATCGTATCGCGCTTTTTACATCTTTATCCTCCTCTGAGTTCTTGCTGTGAATCATCATGCACTATATAAATAAGCATTCGATGTTTAGATCTTTATCTAAGGTCTAAATAACGTCAGTATTGCGTTCGAATACATTATGTCATTATATACATTTTTAGACTAGGGGAAAAGAACGGCTACAGTAACAGTCAACTTGAGAAATGGTGCAGCTCTGCACAATCCACATTCATTAGATTAAGTAAAAGAACGAAACAGTATTCCTTGGGTAACAGAACAGCAGAAAAATCATATACAGAATAGAAAGCTTATTTTACAAATACTGCTCAAAAGTCAGAAATGTATGATAACAGAGGCCCATTTGAAGACTTTCACTTCCGACACACAATTCACATTACCATTGTAAGTAAAAACAAGAATGATATTTTAATGTTTATTTCATACCAAACAAATATTTGCACTCATATAACCAATATAATTTGGTAGCTTGCACACGGTCAGACATTAAAAAAAAAAAAAAAAAAAAATAAAATAAAATAAATAAATGAAAACAGCAGGTAATTTTTATTGAAATTTGTAATTAGCACTTGATTTAGCTACACTTAATAAAAATTATATTCGAAATTTCCAAAAATGTAAGTTCCGACAACATATTTCCTCCCTTCAGAATGCCAGGTTCTCTTCGACACACATTCTCATTCCGTGTGCCAAAACTCGTGTTGACCAGTGTTAAATTGAAGCATGACTGCTATAGTTTCCCCACAGGCTTATGACGGGTGAGCTTTGTTCGAGCGGTATCAAATGAAATCTCTCCAGGTACAATCGGAGAGCTTCGTTTTTGTTCGTTTTTTTTTTTTTTTTGGTACAAAATTGTCGTCTGCTTCCCCAGAATCTGCGTGAGTTGTGAAGATCAAACATGAAATAAGACGACACTCACACTTCCAACACTTTAAGGAAACTGAACTCCATCTGCTGCTTCCGCAGTATTTAAAGGTCACCCGCCATAAGCCCTTGGACAAAGTATAGTAAGCTAGATGATATTTACCTTTTAGTTGTCAAAAACGTAGTAGCTTTTAGTTGTAGTAGTTTTAACAAGGCAGAGAGAAGGTAAGGATTGCAGCTTCTTTGATAAACTTTATTTTGATATGGGCCAGTCTAGTAACTTCGGACTTCGGCCCGTCACGATTCGCCTTTAGCTGTTAAAATCCACATCCATACCTCTTCCGGGACTCGAACCCGGGACCTTCGAGC
Source organism: Lepisma saccharinum (assembly GCA_022664845.1). Classification (NCBI taxonomy): domain Eukaryota; kingdom Metazoa; phylum Arthropoda; class Insecta; order Zygentoma; family Lepismatidae; genus Lepisma; species Lepisma saccharinum. Next base: position 10,640 of record JAGDQP010011560.1, read on the forward strand.
CGATGGCCTACCGCCGCAAATCGCTTGGCCGGCGCAGCTTGCTTGATGTGCTGTCCATTCATTTTACCATTCTCGCCGAGAAGTAACCGTGAGGAACAGTGTGACGAAAGGATTAGCCTGAAAACAGAACTCGGATGGCAGGATAATGCTGATTTAATATCATATAATATAGATAATTTACAGTCTTAGGTGATAAGGAATTACAAATTTCTCAGTTTCACAATTGTCATTGGAATAGTTTTAAGTAAAGAGATGAAAAATGTAACTTAACTGTGCAAAGGTATCACTAGCAATTCTCGGAGACAATAAATTCCATTAACAATATTTCATTTCCAGTCCGTGGCAGGTATTAATGAAATTTTTGAAATGTAGTCATTAGTTTCAGTATAATTTCACAAACATTAATCACCATTTGGCACTTTGCTCTTATATTTTTTTTTTTTTAGGTTTTGTTTCGTTCAACTATCTGAGGATGCTGTTTCGGAGACAGTAATAGAGGATCTAGAAGAAATCAAATTTGGAACAGGCAAGTTAATGGTGGAGAAGAAAGTTGCGAAGGAGGAGGAAACCCCATTACCAGAAACGATAGACCCTTATACGTGAGTATGTTAATGACGACTACATTTTAAAAGTTGTAACGGGACTTTCCTTAAACAGTTGCTGCTATGCGATCCCAATTTACAGATTTCAGTTAAAGTAACGTAATAAATCTTGAGGGTCGTCTTGGGTTCTTCACATAGCTCTACGATAATGCCTCCTAATAAACCACATACCTAGCGTGCCCCAAGTCTACTCAGTAGTGGGTTTACACTTCCTTGTCCGTAGTCACTGCTTTGTAGCCCCTATCAGTAACCATAGACAAGCTCTGCACCACGTCTATCTACCAAGAGGTAAACGTAGACGACGGTAAAAAAAATATATTTATTTAAAACAGAGGATTATTATACATGACTTTCCCTCTACATGGGTTTCTCACCAATGACTCTTTACATTCCTGTAATACCTATTCATTTGAAATATCACTTCATGATCTTTGATTACACTTAACACAATCCTTTTAACTTACTTTCTAAATTCTATTTTTAACAAATTTAAATAATGTGCCAATGATACAAAACTAAAAATAATAATTTAACCCAATATAAAAAAGTTGTCACTTCAACTTCGCATAATAAAAAGTAAAGACATCTGTTGAGCACCTCTACAATCTTCAGTATCCATCTTCATGCAGTATGCGTACTGTTCAGTCATTCTAATTAGATAAATCCTTATTAAATCATACTCCAATGCACAAAGTAAAATAAAAAAAAAAACATATTTTAATTCAATCTTGCATTCCAAAACAAAATAATTAATATCCTACTTTGATTGTGTAAGGAGCCATATCAAAGTGTGTAGTATGTTGCAAATGTGGTGGTACTAAAACTGATTTAAATTGAAGCGTGTTCGTTGGTACGCTTGAATAGATGTTGAAACTTTTAATTCCGGTCGTTGAGAGAAAAATGGTTGGATTATTTTAAACCTAACTCTACATTTTTTTTTATTTTTATTTTTTTTTTTTTTTTTTTTTCATAGGTACTGATTTCATTCCTGTTCCCCTTCGATATTTTTGAATTATATTTGCTCGAAACTGTCCTGTTCTTTTTTTTTTTTCATATCTAGTTCATATTTGTTTTCCTTCATCTTCAAAGACATTTCTATTTTACTGTTCTCTTTCAATGGCTTGCCTAATTTTCATTCTGATTTTGTAACTACAGGGCTTCAAACCACTAATTGTTGTTACTTAAGTCACTTGTTTGTGGGCTGATTATTTTTAGTCACTTCTTAAAGAAAAGGTCACTTCTAGTCACCTTTTTGTTTGTAATTATTATTCGTGCTTTGATATTTTTTTTTAACGAAAAGATACTACTCTATAAATTCTTTGTGTATTGTTGTTCTTTGTGGTAGCATCTAGCTGGGCGACGAGTGATGCCCCTCTTCTCCCCCCCCCCCCTCCCCTGAATTTACCATCAGGTATAGAGTGAGAAAGGCAGTGAGTGAACTTATAAAGTGCTGAACTATGTTGAAAGCAGTTCCCGCGTCATCCTGTGGTGGAATATGAGAAGGTTTTCCAGGCTATGTTCTCTGCACTAATGGCACAAGAATTTTCCCGGATTCAGACAAAGTGATGCATTAGAACCTTATTTCAAACATTAGTCATGCGGTGACATTGAAAATGAATACTTCTTATGATGTTTTAATGAAACCTTTAATGCAGGTTACCGGGAGGAATTGGAAATCACGTTGTGTTATTGGTCCAACGATTTCAACCATGTATGCATGCTTTATTGTTAATGCTACAGCAGGGACTTGTTTGGGAAGCTGACAAAAGTATTTGAAGCACACATTCCGCTTCAAAAATGCTAATGGTTGATCGTGATGAACCCAATATTAAGAAAGCAGTAAATGCATTATGAATAAGTTAATAGTACTTGTCCGACACAAGAAGCGTGTAGACATAGTAACTTGCAATATTAATTCATTACGTAACGCTTATTAAAGGGATTCTGTAAACTAGGAAATAATGCATCAGATTGAGACATAACAAAGAACGCGGGCTTTCAGCATCGTCCAGCAGGTTGATTAACATTGGAAATCGCAGCAGAGAGGATTCTTCAACAGTGGGACGCACTACAATCATAGTTTCGTCAGTTTATTTCTCAAAACAGTTCTCAGCTTGGTTCTTCAACAAGTTACAAGAATGTTGTGTAGCTTTCGAAGCAGTGTTCCGTGTTGAAAGAGCTTCAGTTTGTCACTGGTATTGCGCAGATCGTTTCCAGATTCACACAGACTCTAATACACATGGTTTACAGTGAAATAGAAACTCTTCTGATATTGCTTAGCAATGTTTGTAAATCAGTAATACTTTGTTTCTTTTTCTTTTTTAAGTAAATCAAGTATGTATTTATTCATTTATTTATTTATGCTTAAGTAAATAATCGTATTTTTAAAGCAACAATTCTTCTTTCAGCCAAGGATCCTTCTTTTCTTTCAAATTATTTTAAGTATGAATCTGGTACCATTCCACTTATGAACTATATAAATCATTTAACATTACATGTATTATTAAACTATTTCCTGGAAATTTTTGAAAACATGCTTTTTCAAAAATTTAAAATCAAAATTTTAATTTCAAAATTAAGAAGAAAAAAAAAACTTTTCTCACAATCCCAAAGGGCATAAAAATACTGTAAGAAAGTACATCTCTCCTACCTGTATAGCTTAATTAGGAGAGCTGCTATGATATGTAGGTTGTGCGTTTTCGGACATTTTTTGTGAACTTTACATAGTCATATTTCGAAAACAGGTCGATATCTTTCAACAAACTTTTGTATTTTGCTTAGTCTTTATGAGGACTACCTCTGCGTCAAAGTTCATCAAAATGTGAAATGGTAAAGTTTTATATATATATATATATATATATATATATATATGTGTGTGTTGATTTGACACTGAATGATCCGGATGTCACTTCTGGAGAAGCTGCTTTAATGAAAGTGACTGAGGAGGAAAAGCGTGCATATGTGAGAGATACTTGAAATCATTGTGTTGAATGGTACAATCATATTTAAAAAAATAAATAAATAAAGCTTTGTAGAAATGCATTTATTGAAATATTGTAGATAAATAGAAAGTTATTTTCTTTATGTGACGTCTTAACAGATCTGTCTTGCTTCACATACTTTAAATGCTATGTCGATAACAAAATATACCTTGAAGTTGTACAGAAAGAGGCTTGAACTGGAGCTTATGAGAGCAATCAGAACTTTCAAACTCACTACAGAAAAACAAAAGACGATAAGTCATAAAAGAGAAAAAGAACTTGAGGTTAATTACTGAGAGAAGGTTTAAGAAGAGAGAAAACGCCCAGCAGCAAGCAAACTGTTTGAAGCAAATGAGAAATTAAAGGCAGTACTACAGAAGAAGGATTTTGCTGAAGTGGAACTTGTTCATGCCATGTTGGATGGAGTTCAGCTTGTGCAGTTAGAATAAGAGTAGTAGAAATGAAGCAAGAGTTCTTCAGAAGCGGATTGACAAACGCAGGTTCTAATTGATCACTGCATTCTTTTACAAAAATAAATAAATAAACAAAGAAAGGATTGTACCTCTTTGGTATTCTTGTACTGTTCACATATTAATCTGTGAAATACACAGTACATGTATTGAAAATGTGGAGAAACGCCATGTAGGATCGAAGTTAACTAAATTTGCATTTTGTTTATGGCCTTTAGGCATCTAAGGTTCAGGCCATCGAAGTTAAGTAAAGATGAAAAAGAGTTAAAGGCCGCACATGGTGCATGGGGTAGGTGGAGGTAGGGTTCCACATGTTCTCTGCCTATAGCATGAAGTGATATGGGGTGGTCAGTTCCAAGCTCAGCTGCCTTTACCTCTCACTTGTACCCAGGAGCACCGAGAACACTTGAGTACTCAGTTCGATAGATGACTGAGTGCAGGAATGAGAGCACAGAAGAGAAGTCTACAGCGTTCTGGCCGGAATTTGAATCCTGGGCACCCAATACGTAGCAGACGCGCTACTACTGAAAAATCTTAACTTCGATCTTAGGGGATTTTTAAGAGTATACAGCATGTTTTAAAATTATACCGACAAACTTTGGGAGATGATCCCCCACATCAAAACAAGACGAAAGTTCCTTTGACGAATTTTCGAAATGCCCTTAATTTCAGAGCTACAGGCTGCCGAAAACGTGGGAAAATGAGCTTTGGAGCTTCATATTTCTAATGCCACGAAAAGTCGAGCTGATACAGCACAAAGACTGTAAATCTGTACTATCCAAAAAGTCATATTTCAAAATTCTGCAATGTGCGCGCAAGGGATTCCCCAAAGGAATTAGGGGTTCCCAGAATTTCTCTGAAGTAAAGATAAGTCGAAACAAAAAAAAACAAAAAAGCGTGGCTGTATAACTAGCAGGAGTAATAATTGCATAATTTCATCGAACGTTTTATTTATTTGTTATCAAAGAGATTGAATATCATTACCCGATTGGATGCTGGAGACGACGCATGTCATCTTTACTCACAAGAGAAGTCATTTATTTAATGCTTATTTCGACCTACCCCTACTTCAGAAATATTTCGGAATCCACTACTTTCTTTGGGGGATCCCTTGCGCGTCCATTGCGAAATTTTGAAATATGCATTTTTAAATAGAGTAGTTTTAAGACCTTTGACCGTACAATGCCGCATCAGTTCTACGGTTCGTGTTGTTACAAATATAAAGCTCTAAAGTTAATTTTCCCACGCTTTCGGTAGTCTGTAGTTCTGAAACTATGCAGATTTCGAAAATTTGTGAGAGGAACTTTCTTCTTGTTTTGATGTGAGTAAATAAATGCCTCCCGAAGTTTGTCGGTGTAATTTTAAAACACGTTGTATATAGTATTGACTAACACTAATGAATGTGGTTATTTAGTCTCCACGTCACTTTTCTTAATTTTTAACTACTTCTTTTTCACTTTTTCATATTGGAAAGTTACCTTTCTTTATTTACTGAAGACCTCAAGTTGTTTGTAGTACTGTAACTATTTGTCTGTTCACATTCAATAATTATTCTGTTCTCATGCTTATCCTGCTGAAAATTACTGTATAATTATATCAGAGCCGAAAGTTTTGATTTCTTATTTTTAAAGCATTAATTTCCTTCTTTACTTCTAACGATACGAAATTATAACTTCTATATATTTATTTGGTGAAAGGTAGAAATAGGACGATATGAGTTCAGTTCTTCTATTCTCAGCGGCGAGAAACAATTTTTGGTAAATATCATTAGTCTCATTATTCCCGCTGTTTAGACGTGACAAAGATAAGGGGCTTCCCGGTATCAGGACGGGTGTAAGCCATAATACTGTTACCGTCCATACAGTTAATTTCATCACTATTCCCGCTGTTTTCTCACGTAGAGATAACAGATTTTTCGCAGTCACAGCTTTAATAAGCTGCTTGAGGAAACCTAGGCGACTGTTAATGTATCACACCTTTTTTTTTTTTTAACCATTATCTTGAAAGAGAAACTTATTTAGTTCTAGGTCATGTGTTAGAATCTTAGATTTGAACTGTCCAGCTAGCCACAGTGAGTAAAAAGAATTACCCGTTAGTGGAACTAGGAGGTTTTTATGCATTTTAATTGTTCGTGAAATTAAGTTAAGCTATAAACTAATGATTCTAATGGGAGATGTTTCGATGTAAAGAAGATCTGGAACTCTATGAATATGGATGAATAATTTCTACGTTTTACTTTGCAGGTTATACATTGGAAACTTGCCGCAGAATGTTAATATACAGACTGTGAAAGAGAAATACCCTAATGCTGATCGGATAGATATAGGTTACGCACAGAAAATGAGGTATACAAGGTAAGAGTCCATGTTTTTAATTATTAAGTATTTGGATCTCATTGATCTTCCTTTATTGTTGATGGAATACTCACCAAAGTTTTCGATATGAAGACGGTTTATTGTGTGTGTGTGTTTTCCGCCATGTTTCTTCCGTATTTGTTTTACATTATTTTTTTCCCGGTTAAGAATTGATTAAAATCTAGGATTAGATATCTGTATCTCGGAGGTACACTACACTGTCAGTTTTCGCAAAGTTCAGTTCATAGATTTGAACAGAAATATTTTGTGAGTCATAGGTATCGTATCTATTGGTAAACCGAAACCGCGCATATCATACATCTATTTGCACTGTGTGCACCCATTCTCGTCTTCCCTTTTCATATTTCGGCACAGTAACAGATATTTTATTAGGAGAGCTTATGCACGTATGAATGCATAGTATAAAGGAACTATGCACCACTTTTACAATTCCTTTCGCTTTACCATTTTTGCTGTCGGTTCTTAGCAACACTTAACAAACCAAGTAAAATATGTAGCTGAATTGGTAGAAGCCCGCTGATTGATTACGTCATAACATGACGACGTTCGATTCAGCGCACAAGCGGGACTCTGCAGAGGGAAGGCTGGATTATTCTTGATCAAAGCATCACAAAAAGAAAAGAAAGTGTTTTTCAGAAACTTAGCAGAAGAATGTTTTATTGCAATAAAGAAATAAAATGACCAGAAATGTCCATTGTAATAATAATAATAATAATAATTATAACCATTGGCGTGATAGACCGATAGGCCTGCCCCATCTCCATCTGTCCGCGGTTGGTGGAACTGCGTCCACCTGAGTGGCGACTGTGTGGTCAGCATTGCGCGGCACCCAGCCACAAACAGACTCCCCAGTTTTCCTCACGACGCTGGGTGGACGCCGAGAAGTGAGACTCCATTCGGGAATTGAACCCGAGACCACGCGGACATTAGTCCAACGCTCTAACCACTAGACTATGGAGCCCCAATCTTGCTTATATAAAGTCTGTAATTGAGTAGCTCTAAGAGATAATTTAATTATTTGCTGTAGAGGAATAATTATTTTTTCTTGTCTTTCTTTCCAGGTATGCGTTCATTAGGTTCTCTTGTGTTGATGATGCTATTGAAGCATTTGAAAAAACGCAAAACTTAGAATTAGACTCCAGGAGCATAATTGTCCGTTTTGTCAGACGAAATGACAGATCGATAGACAACAGACAAGAACAGAAAGAAAAGGTACATTTTATTCCTTGTGTTCTTAGCTTTCATACTTTATCATTCATATAATCATTTATCCTGAAAAAGTTCAATAGATAACCTAAATTTATGTTCTCAGTGTATTTTGTTTGTAAATTTCTATCAGTGGATATTTCCTGTAATATTGTCCACCACTGTACCATTTTAATTGCTCTTACGTTTTACAACACGTTGCTATATCTTTTAGAAAGATTACAGCAGAGTATATAGATTGATTTTTAAAGAAAGATTTGATACTTGATTTTAATTTTTAGTGCAAAAAGTATCTCACGGAAATAGGAATAAAAGTTTTAGTAAACATTATTCAAGATATGTTTAGTTATCGGAAAAATCAAACTTGTGAAACTTCGAACCGTTTAATACAGTGTTGGATAATAACACCGACAAAAACACTTCACCACGAGATTGCTGGCATGAAAATAGTGTGTGTGTGTGTGTGTGTAGGGGGGGGGGAATACAGACCATCGAGGGTGCACAAGTGCTTCGTTTCGGGGCTATAGACTGCCGAAAGTCTGGGAAAATGGACTTTGGAGCTTCATATTTTCAATGCTATTAACAGTAGAACTCAGGCGGTGTGATACCACCAAAGACTTGAGACCTACTCTGTCCAAAAATGCATATTTCAAAATTGTGGAATGGGGACGCAGAAGATCCCCAAAGGAAATAAGGGATTCCCAGAAATTCTCTTAAAGTAAAGGTGGATTGAAACGAGCATGAAAGGGATTACTACTTTTCAGCAAGTAACACTCGTTACTTTGTGCCAGATCGACATCTCAAACAGATTTCCTTTACGGAATGATTATTTAAAAAGATTCGTAGTTGCATAACAAACAGGAGTAACAACTGCGTGCATTTTAACGAACGTTTGGTATATTTATCAGTAAATGGGATTGTCATCGCCCGGTTGGCTGGCGGTGATTACATCCATCTATCATCTTTACTCAGTCGGAAATACGTCTTACTTTTGACCCACTGTCTCCACCAGAGAATCTCCGGAAATCCATTACTTCCTTTCAGAAATTCCTTCCACAATTTTGAAATAAGCATTTTTAGATAGAGCAGGTTTGAAGTCTTTAAAGGTCCTGGAAATATCAACTTCTAGAGTTCATTTCCCCACGCTTTCGGCAGTGTATAGCGCCTTTGATGATCTATACTTTTTATTATTATTATTATTATTTTCATGTCAGAAAATTTCGTGAGGTGGTTTTGTCGGTGGAATTTTGCAACACCCTCTATAGAGATGGGTGAAAATTCGCGCCCAAGCGTCGACCTGAGCCAAAGTTGCATAAAGGCCTTAAATAAAATTCAAATTCAAAAATATGCGCCCACGGAGGTTGTCATATTTTTTCTTGTAAACATTCTTAGACAAAAATACAATTTGCAACATTTTTGTTCAGTGAATATTTTCCGAGTGACAACTGACACTGTGGAAACACTTCAGCGACTAATGGCGACACCAAATTTCAGACTTTGTTCTACTCCCAGACGAGAAAATAACCATGAAACGTAACGGAAAATGGTTGAAAAAGGAAAATGTTTCTTCTTCTCCTCTGAGGAATTCAATCTAGAAGTGAAATTATACAAATGGGTATCATATACTACTTGTATTATACAACTGCAAAACATTTCAGCTTTAGAATATTAAGTAGTATACAATACATTTTACAGTGTTGCCACTTTGTCTTTCTTTCCTTTTAATTATTTGGAAGCTATAAACGTGACGGTCATCCCAGAGGTTAGCAAATGGGAGGACAAATCTGAAGAAAGCACTGCTACAGTTGTCACAAATAGTATGTTGGTCTTGTGAACACAGAAACTTTCTAGACTTGATTCGATGATAAATGCTTATTGGTAACTACGCATATTGTCTCAATGGGCACGATTTTTCATTCACTCTGTAAGTAAACTACTTTCACTCGGCCCCGGGGACCAGTGGCTGACTTTAGATAAGCATTGGGAAGGCGTGTTTGGGTTTGCTTTCCTCTCATACTGGCATGCTGAGGTTTCCGAAGATTTTCCTGTCCTACCAGATAATACCGGGAGGGTACGCCGACCTTGATAGCCAGTGGGTTGGGAGCTGGACCACCGTCCACAAGATTGCGGGTTCAAATCCCTTTTGGGACATTGACGTGTGTGTATTGTTTAAGTTGTTATTGTTATTATTTAAACTAGGATGATACCTAAAATATTCAAATTGGCCCAGTACCTGCCCACCGAGCGACCGTAGCTCAGTTTGAAGAGCATTGGCTTATCATTCGGAAGTTCCTGGGAACGATCCAGCTGGCCGCTCGTTCTGACTTAGATTTTTCCCTGGTATGGTACCTAATAACTAAGCCCAGACTGACTACCGTCCGACATCCTCTCCCTACCCTATCCCGGCCTGAGATGCATAAGGGCCATAAATAAAATTCAGATACCTTCCCATTGTAGCCTACGGAAATGTACTTGCTGAGCAAGATCAGTCTTCCAGCATACTCTGGCGCTTATTTCTTCACAGCCTTTGTTCCAAGAACTGGACAGTAGCCTGCTTCCCTACCACTTGAGGTTAACCGAACATTTACACCCAGCGCCACAAAGATTTCGACAAGACATTTTTTCGGCTTTGCCACTTATTTCCCCTTCTTGACCCTTCTGGTTGCTACTTTCCCTTCATTTTAAATTGTGGAAAGCACAAGTTTATGACATTTTTTTTCCAAGAGATTTGGCAAGAATGGTGTGTCTTTCCCTAAGAGCTGAATGTTTTCTGTGTACGTTTACTGTTTGCAATTGCAGGGGTAATTTGGATAAGAGCGTATGTAAAATTTTAGCGGAAAATGAGATAAGAATATTTCCTGCAAGCCTTAACTATCCAGGTGTTGGGGTGTGCATATTGTCTCCCAGAAATTTTTTATTTGCTGTTATCCACTAGTACCCTTCTCTAAATATGAATAACGTCTTTTTCTGCTCTCCTGAAAAATGACAAAAATTCACATACTCCCTTATCGAAATTTGCCCTTCAGTTTAAGCATGACATCTTGAAAGTCACATCAAGAGAAGGAAAGTATTGTGATCTCTTTCTTTTAAAGAGAAAGGACAAGGGGGGGGGGAAGCTTTCAGATGAGGAAGGGGGAAAAGAAGTGGCAACGTTTGGATAGGAAACAGCAAAAGACTGCTCAATGTTTCCTCAAGATGGTTGGGGTTTAGAAGTAACCATGGGATGAAAGAAGGCTTTCTTGCTTTGAAACCAAGAAAATAAGAGGCTTCTATCAGAGATTCCTATCATGACCATTGAAAAGAAATGAAATTAACATTACTCATATCGAGAAAGTGCTAGTGTCTTGTGGGTTATTTACTTTATTTTATAAAATTAATTAAGAAATTTAATTCATTTAGCAAAAGTAGAACATATAGTTTAAGATATAGTCTATGCTGTGAGCTTACACGTTCATTATTTTGATAGGGAAGGGTTATTTCCAGACTTGTTTCGATAAGTATGTTACTTGATGTAAGCTAATAAAACAGCATAAAAAATATGAAATAAATAGTACACTTGTAGCACTAAATTTTAGAGTTCTTTTAAAATTGTGTAGTGACGTTGATTTTCGTTTCTTAATAAACGGTTCGCGAGTTGAGTTCTGATTATGACGGGGATTCGGAACCAACTTAAAACTGTAGATCCCGTCCTTGCAACGTTACTCCATCTGCTTTATGGAAACGATAGATCACTCATCATCATCAGTTTTAAAGACTGATTTCGTCAGAATCTTTGCTGAAGTTCACTATGACTTCCGCTTTTGATCTTCATAGGGCTATTTATCGGGTGCACCCTTTTCTTAAACTCCCTTTATACAAGGTAACCAAAAACGTTATTACCGATTTTGATAGAAACAGAAAGGTATACAGAAGGTCGTGAGTGTCTTCAAAAAGTCTGTCTCAATGACGAAGGATTTCCCACAAAGGTGGTTGTCCAGGGAATGGAAGAGGTGATAATCTGTTGGCCCAAGGTCCTGAGAGTACTGTAGATGGCTGTGTCTCAGCCAGGTCACTGTATGATATCCCTAGGCACCCGCGCAACGTGCGGGTTCCTTCTTCTGCAGTGCCTGTTGCAAACACTCCAACTACTGTGAGTACAGGTCTGCAGTGATGGTTTGACCTATTGGTAGCAGGTCGTGGTGCACCACTTGGCATCTAGTCCACCAGATACAGAGCATAATCTTGCGTGGGTGTAGAAGTGTTCTTGTGGTGTGAGGCACAGGGTCCGGCGGGACAACCGATGTCTGGCACGCTTGGGAGTCTCATACAAAACCCACTTTTCGTCGCTGGTGAGCACGTGATCAAATATGATGTGTTGCGATGCCTAAAACAGACTGTCATTCGTTGGTCCTTGTTGGCTTCTGACAGAGTGTGGAGTACCCACTTATTCAACTTGTACGCCTTTCCTATGCGGTGCAGGTGAAGTTTGACTGTTTCATCAGAAACCTGGAAACGTGTGGCATGCTTACCACGTTTGAGTGCTGTCCTGAACTATGGGCTCCTTCAAGGCCACGTGATCCAGGGCCAGTGGGCGCCCACTGCGGGATTCATCACACAGGGACAAATCTCCCGACTGAATTTCTTAAACCAATGTCCGACACTCTTCACAACATTATTTCCAAAGGCTTTACGTATTCAGCGATTTAGTTCGTCTTTGGACAAGCCCACCTTAAAGTAATAAAGCACACAATTCCGAAAGAGCTGCTTCAACACCTCCATTTGTTTTCGCCACTTTTTGAGCTAATACTACTGTGAGTGCGTAAAACGCCTGTCTTCGTCACAGTCAGTATTGTCACTTCCGTCCGAATCGCTTTTCCAACAGCTAAGTGGGCCCTTATTTCCGTATCGGTTAATACGTCTTTCCATGCAGCGTCAAAAACGGCAGTTCAGGCAAACTTACCTTTTTTTTCTCTCTTTTTTTTTCATTTCCTTTCCTTCCTTCATACTTTATTAGTGTATCGCATTATTAGTGCCTCAAGATTAAAATTTGTGGTTTAAAATGTTCTACCAAGGAAACCTGTGTTTTGTTTGTGTTTGTTTTTAATTTTTTCTTACTGTCAGTTAAACTACTTCTTAACCGTAAGTAGTTACTAAGAACGTCTTAATTGTAGAATAAAAGCAAGCTTTCCTAATCTTTAGCTTAGTTGTGAACAATCAACAAATATTTCACGAAACTAGCCAAGGAAAAGTTCGCCGTATAGCATTCACCAGCGATTTTGCATCAATTTTCTCGATTTATTTTGTACTTTTTGGGGAGGAAGAAAAAAAGATGAATGCAAAGAAGTCCGTCGTGTTGTACATAGAAGCCGTCCATAAGTGTCTCATGTCCCGTAGCAGTATTTCAACATGCTAAGTGCTGTATATCCTTGACTCGTGCATTGTCGCTTTACATTCAAGAATCTGTTGTGTTGTGAAACTTTCTGTTCACATAATTCCAATTTAACATTAAATAGATATCCATATAATTAATAGCATATTAATCCTTGTTTTTTTGTGGATTGCAGCCAGCAAATGTAAAGTCTTCTGTGAAAGAAGAGAAAACAAAGAAAGCGAAGAAAGAAAAGTCATCATCCAAAGTCAAAAAAGAGAAATCAGAAGCTCAGATAAAAGTAGAAGACAATTTGAAGGTAAGTGTTGTTAGCTTCGTGTCCGCCCCCCCCCCCCCCCTTTCTGTTTTAAGATTAATTCAAGACACACTCGACGACGGTGCAGATAATTCTTTATTCGTATTGATGCGTTCTGGTGTTGTCTTGCTGTTACAAGAATGTGTTGATTCCAGCAACCCTATTCCAGTGCTGTCACTGCGAAGCAACACTGGAGAAACAGATAAGCATTCTCCTACCCACACCGTCATTACTGACTGAGGTACCCCCAGACATTTTTTCCAAAACAATTTGTGGAATATAATTTAGAATAAAGGCAGTAGTCGCTTCCTTCACTAACGTTTTCTATACCTAATAAAAACAAAGATGGACCCCAAATGAGTAGCATCATAATATTGCTTACTGATCATGCAGTTAGTAAAGCAGAAAGCGTTTGGTTTTTGATCATTCTAAACCAGTGATTCTCAAACGCTTTTGCTGTGGCGTAGAAAACTGTGAAAAAGTATTTCAAGCCGATTTTCTCCATTTACTTCCATTCTATTCTATGGGAGAATGAAAGGAGAGGTAGTGGCCCTGGTCTTAATGTAGGTAACATCTCGGCATTCGCCTGATGTGACTGAGAGGAAACTAAAATGAACGTTAATCAGAATGACCACCAGAATATTCACAAATCCGTGCCGTTCCGTATGTAGTGACCGACGTGAGTACGCTGCTAAGGCTAGATCAAAGGCCGATGTAAATCACTCAATTTGTCGTCGAAACTCAAAAATTATAATAATACGAAAAGTTACACCAATTACGTACGATATACATTACTCTGAGAAATGAATTGAATTGTCGTTTTGCTCTTAATTGAGCTCGTAAGGACGAGACCTATTGTTAATGTGGGTTCCGAATCACACGGATGGATACGATGCCCACTCACCACTACAAGTGGACCACCTCGCTGGTATATTTTGCTTCAGTAACTGGATTACAACAGTCCTCCTTAAATTATTCTGATAATTTAATTAATTTCATTCAAGGTCGTCCGGAAGGTTGCAATCGAAAAGAAAGCTAAACTTTCTCCAGTGCATTCTAATTGTTCCTCTATGGTCAGATAATGGTTTTGTTTCGATTACAACATTGAATATAACTTTTTTTTAATGGTCAATTTAGGCATTTTTGACAGCCTTCAAATGCTACATGTGGAATAAAGCTAATATTGTGTAATAAGACTGCATGTCTTACTGTATTAAGTTATTCGAAGGCAGAGGTGTATTCATGAATTAACCATGGTGCATTTATTTTTTCAGAAGGAAACTGTAAAGAAAGAACGCGATGAAAGTGAACAAGAGGATGGCGAAGAAGAGGATGACGACGACGACGATGATGATGATGAAGATGATGATGATGATGACGACGACGATGATGATGAGGAAGATGGAGAAGAGGATGATGATGATGACGATGAGGATGAAGAGGAAGATGATGATGATGACGACGACGACGATGATGATGAAGAAGAAGAGGATGTGAGTATTTTATAGCAATATTATGAGATCTTTGCTGTAACTACTTAAGAAGTGGCGTTGCTAAGGCAAAATGTAAGGGATTGCACTTAATAATTTTGATTAATTTTGACAATTTGAAATAATTAAAACTAAACTAAACTAAACTGGGTAGCGCGACAGCCTCTTAAAGACCTGGCCTGTCAGATGACTGTATTACGTTAAAGTAGAGGGTTACGGGGTCTCAGCGTAACACTTCTTCGTAGCCGTGTGTCTGACTTTCATGATAGTCTGCTACTTCTTTTATTCAAGTAGCTCCCCAATGGTCCTCAGCACGGAAAGTTTTTTAGTCGCACCGGGAATCGAACCCGGAGCCACGTGCACTGAAGTCGAGCGCGCTGCCGGCTAGGCCACGCAGAGGCTCCTTCTCTGTTATTCCTTGCACTCAATTTTCTGTCTCGCAATATGGGATATGAAATCTCTTTTTTTTTCTATCGATATTCTTATGTTTTCTCATCTTGTTTTCCTGGCATAAACTGCATATCGCCAATCATTTGTTGTGATGCCCTCACACGAGGTATCGTTTGAACTGAAATCTCTTTTGTGATCAGTATATTTTTCTTGCATGCTTGCAGATGCATTACATGCAGATTCTTCTTACTAATCGTATCTGTTTCTTCCTCCAGTGCTGCCGTTATCTGAATCTGGATTATTCGCCACTAAATGTGCGGGTTTCACTAACACTACCTTCTCCGCCCCCATGTCTAACTCTTCTTCCGGTATACGGCGAGTGCTAGTGTCCCGTCTAACCGATGGGTCATTCATTCCATGACAAATCAGGCAGGTCATGTAGTTTCCGATTTTGGTGAAATTTGGTACATTGATTCGTGGAAGGGTTCTTAGTTCAAATTCTATGTTACAGGTTTCTAAGCCACCTGTATCCACAGTTAAAGATAGCGCTTAAAAGTTGGCATGTTTTGTCATCAATTGTTGCCGCGACCGACACTTTACGGAGACACAACCATTTGAATTTAGTTTAAGTTATGCTTTATGAGTTGTAAAGATAAGATTAGATGTTTCTTATGTAAAATTCATCAGAGAATCCAAATTTAATAACAAACTTGTGATAGATCCAATAATTTTTGAGATATGGGTTAATGATTGCGAAAAAGCAGTTTCTGAAATGGTGTTCAACGTGCAACATAATACCATGAATATCTCAAAAGAAACAACAGATACAGTTATGAGACTTGCACCATTGGAAAGAGAAGAGAATTTCCTATAGACTGATGTAATATAAATAGTGGGTTCTGGGTGAGAAGTCCATGTAGATAGCACTTTTTTGTTTTTACATCATTATATATATATATATATATATATATATATATATATATATATATATATCGTGAGGACAATTGGGGAGCTGCTGTGAATAAAAGACAGTGGCGATCACAGTGAGAGCTTCGGCTCTCCTCTCCCAACCCGTCTGGTCAGCGTGGGAGCAGTAGACCAATTCCTCCCTTCGGGGAGAGGCCTCATCCTCTAGTGGATTGAATATGGCTGTGATTTATTATTATTATTATTATTATATATATATAACTATTACAAAGGAAAGCCGGGAAGACAATTTAAGGTAAATTTAAGACAAATGAAGGAGGAAAAAGGATTACTTACAGCTTACTAACTATTAGATCACACATTTTCACATGTACATATAAAAAAAGTCACTATATTTCGTGTATTCACACTTTTTCAAGTAGAAAGGAAGAGAGCGAAGTTTACGTGTTCACAAAGTACAAGTTTGAAGAGACAGTGGCGACACGTAGCGGACAAAACATCAAAACTGGAAAACAACTCACTGCTGTAGCGCGTAGATATCCGTAACTTGAAATAATAATAACTGTATAGCGTGTAAGTACAAGGTGGGATCGTGGATGGAAATGTGTTGAAAATGCAGAGGAAAAGGGGAGCTTAGAGTTATTGAAGGTTAAGGTCAGGTTTTATTTTCGCGCTCAAACCGTGAATAAAGACATTCTCCCACAGACGGCGTGTTGAGGTGCTGGTCGTAGGGGGTAAAATGTGGATTATGGCAACCAAGAAAGATAGATCAAAATTGGTATTGTGGGACTCGGTGTGCAAGGAAACTGGGGCATCCGGTTTGTTGATAGTACAGAAGTGACGATGGTTATTAATTCGAATGTTAAGAGCACAACTTGTTTCCCCCCATATAAAAGGCATCACAGAACTTGCATGTTAGGATGGATTTAAGATTAGAGGTGTGTCATGTACCCTTGGGATTGAGGGTGTACCGACCATTAGCAGTATTGATAGTGATTGTTGTGTACATGTGAATATGTGTGATCTAATGCGAAAGTAAGCTGTAAGTATTAAATTTACCTTATATATATATATATATTTTTTTTTTTTTGCCGATGTCCTTGCAACATAACACCATGATTATCTCAGGAGGAACACTAGACTTGCACTATTGGAAAGAGCAGAAAATTTCCTATAGAGTGGCGTAATAAAAACAAAGGGATATCATTGGGAACTCCATCTGCAAAGCATTTTTTATTTTTGTTTTAACATAAGTAGCATATAATTATAAATTCGGTGTTTGGCCGTTTCTAGATGGTAAACGGTTAATCGGACAAACATGAAAATTTATGTCAGTGTGGTTAACGACATGTGGAAGAGATAAACAATTCTAATTAAAACCTTTCAGTGTGTGTTTACACTTTATAGACATTTTATGAACATATTATACATTTTACAAATTATGTACAGTGTGGTTGTGTCTGTACCAAACGTGTTTCAAAATGTCGTCCATCAATGTCCAGAACATTTTGAAAGGATACTGGGGATGTTGTCGTTCAGTGGTATAGTTAAACAATTTTCCTAGCCTTAATAGTTCCTAGGTTATAAATTCCTCCCTCGTATCCAAAATTAGCTTCTGCAATGTGTGTGATATGTATGAGTTTGAGCTTGTCTCGGTTAGACCTTTCCAACGACACCTAACCACGTTCCTAACCCTAATAGTTCCTGAATTGAAAATTGCCGCCCACCCCGTATCTCGGGACCCGCCCCTGTGATCTGAATTGTCTATACGGGTTTGAACTCGTCTTGCCGAAACCTTTAAACCAATGATACCTCAAATACTTTGCTAACCCTAGTGGTTGATTAGTTGAAAATCCCCTCTCTCGAAACTCGGGCCCCGCCCCTCCCATGTGCATGATCTAGACAGGTTTTAATGCGTCTCGCCGAGAGCTTTCCAACGACACCTCAAGCACCTTCCTAGCCCTAAAAGTTTCCAAGTTAGCTATCTCTAGCACCACCCCTGCAATGTATATGCCCTCTACGCGTTCGCCGAGACGTTTCGAAGGACACCTCAGCCACCTTCATAGCCCTAATAGTTCCTGAGTTTAAAGTTATCAACTGACGGAACAGCATTTGCTGCGGAAACCTAAAAGGACTTTGAAAAGCAAATATTTTCACAATTTAAAGTGTGTTCGTTTTAGTTTAATTAATTCATAACTAAATAAAATTATTTTTGTTAACAAAAGAATTCTTTTATTTTGCAGGACGACGACGATGATGATGATGATTAGCAAATGAAGATTCTCAGAGACTTACTTTTAACTAGCACTGGAAGTTTTTGATCGAGCATGTACGTGTGTTATTTTTACGTCAAGTTTGTGTTATTCTATTCTTCGTGCAAGTGTACTTTTTTTTAAAAAAAAAGAAGAAAAAAGAAACTGTACAGATTATATATATTTTTTGTTTTTATTGAAAGTGTGAGAAACTTTCAGTGTACATGTAAATATTCGGCGAAAAGTGGATTTCTACGTGGATGAATGTTTTAACTGTGTGTACATATGTTTCCTTTGTAGGTACAGAAGTAAAAAAAAACATAATGTCAGAAATAGAATTTTAATTCAAAAAATAGTTCTATATAAAAATAAATACACACTCAATAGAATTTTGGTTTATTTTTTCGTTGATATGTTAGTATATTAAAAGTCTATCAGGTATCTGTGGCGGACGTTCAGAAAGTAGTTATCTAGCTATGACTGAGATAAGTTAAAAGCAGAATTTCTCAGTTCATTTTTAATATCAAGTACTCTTGAATCAATGCCTCTGTTCCTCTTCACAGGTAATAAGGTATTACCAGAGAAATAAAAGTCCTTGTCCTGTTCCCTTTAAAGAAAAAAAAACACGAGTAAGTGTCCTCCTTAATTCATGATCACATTTGAAAACTTTCCAGTCTGTTATATAAGGACATCCAGAAGAATGTTGTTGTCCTCCTGGCGAGAGTTAGCGTTTATTCCGGGAGAGACTGTATCAGTCGAGTTGTTCGCTTAAAGACATTCTTTCGTCGGCCTGAACCTGAGATGCCTAAAGGCCATAAATAACTTCAAATTCCGACATCCTTAGGGAAGGTGTCTATTCAACGACTGCTGTATTTCGAGGTACCTTCAGTTGAAGAATTGCCTACAATTAAAGTAACCAAGACTGTAAATTCACCTAAACTTTTAGAAAATATAGTGCCCACAAGAAGTGGAAGATCCATAAGAACACAGATTACAAACCCCAAGAAATCAAATAATAATAATAATAATAGAAAAGCAGTGATCCACCTCATAACATTCTTAACCTTTGATTAACCTTCATAGATTTTTTCCTCGTGTCATGTGGGCTTTGTGGTGGACCGATACCGTGTGCGTTGGTTTTCTCACAGTTCTTTTACTTCTTCATTCCCCCAATCTTCTCGCCATCATTCATTCGGTGTGAACCAAAGTTGCCTAAAGATCTTAGTTAAAATTAAAATTCTCAGTTCATTTTAATAAAATTGTACAAAAAATGTTTTAAAGCTGAATCTAAGTAGGTTTTCCCGCCTTTTTCATTTTACGTCAATTATTTAAATTTGAGTGCAGTTAAGAAGAAGAAAACTTTCACAAACAATAGTTTGTTTCGTACCTCAGTAATGAATATCATTATGTTTGAAGAAAATTAACAGAACCTTCAGATCTATGTCAATAGACTTTTGGGACAGTTCCATGGCGTATCAAGTAACATTGAAAAACTTAATATGAGATAAACACATACCTACATGTTAATAGTTCGTCTTTCAGCAAAAGACTGACAACTTTTGTAAAAAAAAAATAGTTCACAAACGAAAATGGATTTGGATGTGGCTGTTTTAAAAATTGAAGAAGAAAATGCATCAATTATTGAAATTTTGAAGTCAATCAAGAATTTAAAATTAGATCTTGTTCCAAAAAAAATGTTTTTTTACATATTGAATCAGGATGCGCAAATCTTCAGTGATGAGTGTTGCTTGTGGACTTTACAAAA
Source organism: Lepisma saccharinum (assembly GCA_022664845.1). Taxonomy (NCBI): domain Eukaryota; kingdom Metazoa; phylum Arthropoda; class Insecta; order Zygentoma; family Lepismatidae; genus Lepisma; species Lepisma saccharinum. Next base: position 30,761 of record JAGDQP010011560.1, read on the forward strand.
GATGCGATCTGGGAACAATGGTCGGTCCACTTCAAACGACTTCAACTTTTCCACTGGCCTTTTCTTTCTTCAGAACCAGTGTGTGGTCAAATATAGAAGAAACTACTGATTTTGTTGCAGAAAGATTTTTTTAGCATGAATTAAGAAACAAACTCTGACCTATTGTTGTGAATCATGCAGTGTGTAACCCCTTGATACATTTTTAGAGTGGTGGAATAATCTTACGCACTGTTTCTTGATTCAAGGTTGAAATTCTCTTGATTTTGACTTGTTAGGCTTGTGATACGACAAGTATATTTCAAGCTTGATTATCCCTTGCCTAAACAAGGCAGTTCGTGTCTTTAAAAAATCAAGCATGTTTTCAGCTTGTTGGCTTGACGTTTCAAAGCCAAAAGAAGCTTGATTCATGCTGATTTTGCTATGTGTGTAAGTACCAATTGATAAATGTTGGGCTGAACAATATACTCAGAACAAAGAAAAACATAATTTAAACCGTGATAATATGTTGAAAAGAGTTTCTCCCAAATCGATAAACTCAGCTTTAGGTGTCAGCACTTAAATCATTACTTGTTACAAAAATATTTTTCATAAAACGTTTTTGGAGTTTTACAATTTCCTGAAAGGAACTCCAGGCCTGCTGAAGAAAGTCCCATCTGTAAAAGAGTATGGTAGATAATTCAGTGCGGGTTACGAACAAGTATAAGCTGTAATCTACAAAGTTTACTGTTTTAGTTAATTTGAGTACGCTATCTTAGCAAATGTTCAATAATTCATCGTGTTAGTATAATGATAACTGGTTACAAATCGCATATAAGAACTAACAATTAAAAACTGTCACTTTAGTATTGTACTGTAGATTCTATAGTAAATACAAATGAACTAAATGTCGCTTCAACAACTTCAAGCATAACCAGTACTTCCAAGAGTACCCGTTACTATTGGTTCTTTTTCAAGTAACAACGGTCAGAATTGGAACAAGTGTATTAGAACAGGTTTTAGTAGACATCCGCTAACATGAGATGGCACACCTATAGTTCGATACTGCTCCCATCTACAATTCATATGTGGAAATCCTTGAACTGGGTATCCAGAAACCCTGACTCTACAAAGCAAGGATGTTACGGAAAGAAGCATTTTGGACCACTTTTGCGAGAAAAGCGACATCTCTTAAAAGTGGAAGTAATTAAAAATAAAACATCGTAGTAGAAAAATAGAGTAAATAATTAAGACTTATACCGCTTACCTATTTTTGTCTCCGCTAAAATTGATGAGTTTTTGCTTAAGAGCGCGTGATTTTGAATGCTGACGTTTGTGTACTACTATAATCAAGAAATTGACCCAAAATATTAAATACAAATACGAGAGGAAGAAATCCCCACTCTGAAATTGTCTGAGAAAAAGCTTGACCCATGGAAATCCACTTATAGCCAACGCTTGCATCGATTTCATTCTTAGGCCGTTCAAAAGGACATAACATTCATACATAAATATTGAAAAAAAGGCGAAAGAACCAAATACATAACAGAAAGATGCCAAACAAAACTTTATGAGCATTATAGTTGCTAATGAAAAGACAATAGACCACAAAAGTCTTCTGTCAGATCCGGTTGGTTGTCATGGTAACCCGCCATGTTCAAGTCTAAACAACAGTGGTTGGTTTATGTAGTTTCTTCGATAATAATAATTCATCATGGGTATGTGCTTCGTACCAGATTGCAAACGGTGCAATGAGAGAGAGACATGTCGCTTTAAAAGGATGAAAACCAGAAGAAAAAAAAAACAGCCATTACTTCCACAAGTTACTTGTCTACGTTCCTACCATCTAACTTACTTGACTGTTCGCTGTTGTTTAGACTTGACCCCCGCCGCTGCTATGGCAACCAACCGGATATGGCGCCAAGCCTTTAGTCCTCCATTGCAGTCAGATGTTATACTACAAAATAGAAATCAGTGGTAACAAGCACTGTAGATAATAAACAAATAAAAAGACCAACAAACATTTGCAAAACCCAGTACTTATAAGTTGCTTGGGGTTCAGAATTACTTATGAAGTGCATTTTTTTTTTTTTTAACTCGAAGTTACACATGCGGTTCCCTCAGAAAATTTCACATATAGATCAGCCCAGTTAAAAAAATCCCTGGCTCAAACACACAAGAGAAAGGGAGTACTGCTATAATTTTAGGGATTTGGTTTTCCATCACCAATGATGAGACTATAATAAGGGTTATTTCTGAAACTTGTTTTTTCAATGGAGATAAGACGCTTTGGAAATTAGCTCTTCATAAGTGGAAAGCAGTCATGCACAGAATGGGAAAATATTTACTTCCTTTCATCTGATATGGATAAACATGGCAAATTGTAAGAGTAAATTGAACTACCAGGGGGAGGGAGACTTTTTCTTCTCTGGGGTGACTTTCCCTGTGTGTTATTCCCTGAATTCATCTCTGGTACGGGGGCGTTTGACTCACGAATAGCTTGTTCGAGTATAACTATGGGTTAGCGGCAGCCATAGCTGCGAGCTCTCATTGGCTGAAATGATGACGTCAGTTCTTAAAATGATTGGCTACAAAACATGTAATTACAACCTTTACACGGATTCTACGGACAAAATCGAGTTATGTGATGCGAATCATAAAAGGATTGTCATATGACGGTTTGTATACTCAGTATTTCAGATAGAATCGTGTTATTTGGTTCATAAAAAAGAAAAGATTTATGAAACAAATTCAGAACAAATAACCGATTACGATATTTTGGGGGTAAATGAGAAGCGAGTATGTCCTTTATCTTACTAATGTCGATAACAGCACCGGAGCTCATTTTCATAACAGTCTTGAAGTAAACGCAGCTAAATAATTTTCTAGACGAAATGTCTTGAATTTAATTTTTAAGGCCTTTAGACAACTTTCGGTCGGGCCAGATGGATGAATTGGTGGAGTGAAAAAAAATGGGAGGAAACGGCAAAATCCCGAGAAAACCTACGCACACGGTGTTTGTCAACCACAAAGCTCACATGGCATAAGGAGGAAGAATTGAACCAACAACATCAAGCACCAGAGGTGAGGGCTTCTGTTGAGTCACCGCGGCCTTAAACGAAAATTTTCTTAGGTTTGGCGTCTGTAGTGCAGGGAACAGTGGAATTCCTAATTCCACACATTAATGGGGTAACACATATAACATACCTTAATGATATTTACTTCGTTGGGAGCTGATGTACGGTAGTAAATGTATTAACACCGTTGTTAGAAGTGAACACATTAAGTTATTAAACCTGGAAGACTGGTACGGGGAACTAGCTTTAGAAAACACAAGGGAAAGTAAATATCATTAAGTTATATTTTATATTAGTTGATACTCGCAAAATATATGTTTCTACTTCTAATGGTAAATTCATTTTCATTTCCTTGAGTAGAATTAATTATTCTACTGTGAATCATAGTGATGTTACCGCCCATACAATTCATTTTATCTTATCTACTGTGAATCAGTTCTTACTTAAGGTTGATATTTTTTATTACCGGAATTCTCGTCGACTAGTATCCATTATTCTGTCTCCAATATCTGTGGGGTGACGAAGTTACTTTAAAACTAGCTCGTGAAAAATTCACCATGCAAGAATACTGACACACGTGTTTAAGACCGACTCTTCCAGCCGCGTCTCCTCGCACTGTTCATCGTAGAAGGCTGGTGCATGAAAAGAGAGAGCACAATAGAGCCCTCATCGTTTAAATACTATCCTACCACAACGGATCCAATTCATAAGACTTCGCGCGGATTTACCAGAGCCAATCAGTTCAAAAGTTTTACAAAGAGAGAAGCACCTCGTTGTCTGAGTAAAGCAAGGAATAACGTTGTCTGAGATAGGCGCGCTTCTCATCTTCTCCGCTGCTGCAAAGTACAGAAAAAAAGAAAATACATCCACAATATATATATATATACATATATTTCACAATTACAACATCAAAGCATATAATGACCTATTAATATATAATAATTCCTTGCGTAAGGAGTTTTTTGTACCTCATTCACACACACACACATACTCAAATATACAAATACAATTAACTTTTTATTAATATACAATATTTAATTATAATAATTTGATTACACGGTAATCAAGTTATGAGCCGAAAATTTCGCTTATAACTTTCTCCCCTTCTTTTAACTAAAAACGTATTTTCATATCTTCATACACAATTTGTAATCGGCCTTTGAAAATTCAAAATAACTTTTAATAGTTGTTTTTATCTCATCTGTTTTATGAGTTTCAATAACTGTTCTATTTAGTTATATTTACTTTCACTAGCACTTCACCACTTTAATCACTTAATTCCACATCACAATAACCTTCGTTCTAGAGCTCAAGTTAAAATAGTCTCCGAAAGTTCCAGTTAAAATAATTACATAAAACTAAAACTGTTTTGAAACTTTAACGAAAGAATAGTAACTCATAAAACTTCGTTAAAGTAAAATTAAATAACTTACAGAAAATTTTGCTGAAATAAAATAATTTAAAATAAGTGTTTTAACTAAAATATTATTTTGTAAAACCTTCAAACTTTTATTAAACTTTTGTATAACTAAAATATTTTGTAATTATTAACTTTTATTAAATTTTGTTAAAATAAAATAAAATTACTCTCATAAAGTTTAACTGGAAAACAAATAGCTTTGTTAAAATTTCATCGAAGTGAAAAGAATGAGTTATACTACGTTTTGGTGAATTATAATGAATAAGCTAAATTGAAATTTTTATTTTGCAAATTATAACTTTGTTCTTTAAATCTTTTTAAGAAATATAAGAACAGTTTAAGCGAAAATAAATAAGTTACAGAAAGAAAATAACATTTTGAATATGTATTTATGTACTTTTTATTAAGGTTGAAATTTTAATTTTATAAAACTAAAACTTTGTTTCGAAACTTTTAAGAAAGAATAGTTAGTGAATAATAAAACTTTATTTAAGTAAATTTAAATAACTTACAGAAAAAATAAGCTTAATAAAATTCTGATTAATTAAACATTATTTGTTAAACTTGAAATTTTAATTTCACAAAACTAGAACTTAATTTTCAAATTTTAAAAATAATTTACTTAAAAATAAATTTTTGTTTAATGCTTAGTTGTAATTTTAGAAATAAGTATATTTTAATATCCTTAGATGTATATAGTTAAAACATACTTATAATAATTCCACACTCATTCATCATACTTACGTTCACATTTCTGAAATAATGATAAGAAAACTTAAAAATTCTCCCATTTCAAACTTGGAAAGGAAAATTAATGTTAATAATGTTACATCTGGGGGATTAGGGAAAATATGGAAACTAAATAAATATAAAGAAAATTGTTTTCAAAATTCTTTATTCATTTAACTTAACATGTATCATATTGAAACTTCGTAATAAAAAATTTCCACTTAAAAATTTGTACTCTTAACTTTCCTTTTTGCACAAAGAGTATATTTATCGAAAATAAAGTAAACAATATTTTTTTTCATAGTTTACAAATAATTTTAATCACAATGGATATTTTTCATTCTTTCTTGCACTTTAAATATTGAAGCTGTAAAATAATAAATATTTCTTTATAACATATATTTAGTAAAATATAATTCTAAATTTGAAAAAATCATTTTCAACACTTAAAGAATCTAATCAAAGTTTCACTTTGTTATAACTGAAATAGAAAAAGAAATTTTATCCGAAACTTATAAAAATAGAAGTTTTAAAAAATATTTTCTAACTTGCTCAATTAAAATTTTATTCACAACTTTTAAGTAAAATATTTGTGAATATTTAATAACTAAACAAGGAAATATATATTTTTATTTGATTAACTAAAATTCCATTTGAAACTTTTTAAAGATATAAGTTTGTTGAAGATATTTTGTAATTTCATTTCAGAATGAAAATAGAAAAAAATATATTTTGTAACTTCCACAATCAAAATTTAGATACCCATTTGATGCAATTCTGAAAGAAGATTAAGCGCTTCCACTTCCGACATTTTAGTTTTCTCCGTTGTTTGATCTAGTTGAATTAATTCCTGAAAACCTATATCCATTTTATTTTTCAATAATTGTTTCAATCCAGGCCAAAAATATTTTTCCGTGTGAATCTTCATAGATACTCATTATATCTTCTTCACATGCTAATAATATTTTAGTTGTACGTTCATATAAAACTTTTTTTAATATAATTTAACAATCATGAATGGTGAGATTTTCTATCCTAAAGAAACAGTCTAGACAAGCAGTATATTGTTCCGGTTTCCATTTTTCATGGATTCTAAAATACACTCTTCGTGTACGAACTTCGGGTGACAAAATTTTCACCTTCCCAGTCGTCTTTACTTACCCCGTATAAAAGAGAAAATATTTTTAAATCATACGATATTTTCTTCGGGTTGTTCTTCAAGGGATGAATTATTTTTTCCTCCTTAATTTCTATATTTTTTAATTATTAGCTTAATAATTAAATCACTTAATCTATTAAATTTAATATATTTACTATATATGCAGAGTAACAGATTTTTATTCTTTATATATGAAATAGAGTTTTTAAAATTATTACTGCTAATATTTTACACAATCACCTTTCTAACAAAAGTTTACTTTTTCACTAACTAGGAGAGACAACTAGGTTTTAATTTTCTTCAATGATTTTAGAATAACTTGAAAAAGCAAGTCTTAATAATAAATCATTTTCTTACACGCTTAAATAAACAAAGATTTTTTAAAATATTTCTTTAAACACTGAAGACTAAATTTCTATTTTATTCTACTTAGCCATCAATAATCAAAATGTAAGGAAAAACATGTAATATTTTGAATAGTTTTGTGAAGTAAAATGAATCCTGAATATTTAAGTAGGTACAATCATATTCCCTTCTTCATGATCTTCAGCTAGTAATGTTAAAGTCTGCAAGAGCTTACTATCCTTTTCTGTTAACTCCACGTGTTGATTTTCTGTGCCCAACTCTATACCCGCTTCAGTACTATTTTTCTTTACTTTAGCACTCATTATTTTATTCTGCTTATCTCCTACAGATAAATAATAAAGAGATGAGTATTAAGTAATTATATTTGTCCAAATAATATTATTTCCTAATTTTATACTATAAAGATAAGCAATCACTTAATTTTTGAGGAGACACTGTATATTGTTATTTGTTATTTTGCTTTTGAAATTATTTACATAAGAAATTAATAATAAATCGGATTAAGATGAAGAAGAGTACTGTTCGAAGTTAAACATTTTATTAATTTAATTTTGATTTTTAACTTATAGAACATATAATCTATTTTTAATTGTAGGAGTCTCCTGGAAAAGAAATATAATAATGCAAAAGTACGAACCATTTTTGTGAATGTTTAGTAAAATGTTAGGCGCATGAAGATGAATATTCTTATTTTTCTGTGTTTAAAGAATTTAAAAAAATCTATATCATGTAAGTACAAGTGTTTATGTGATTACACAATGTTGCTCAATACTAACCATTCAAGTTGAATTTGCTATTTGGGCAGGTGTTTCTTTCTTTTGTCTTTCATCCCCTGATGTTCGGAGGAGCAAGCAGGTATTCACTAAAATTCTCTTTTTCTGAACAAAAGATTGATCTTGTGTTTGGCAGAGGGGGCTAAGAAGATAGAGTTTGCACATGCACGCTGATTGTGCACGCGGACTTGATATTTTTAAACAATGGTGTTTTCTTAGACTTGAAGGATACATGTGTTCGGTGGAAAGTAGGTCATAAGTGGAGTGTGGTAAGAGTTGTTATTTACACAGTTGTTCACTTTCTTTGCGTTCAATGATCTTCAGAACAGGATGGATCTAGTTAGAACAAGTTGTTACTGTATAAAGAAAAATTAAAATTTTACTGTTCACTTGTGTTTTAACCATGAATAGTGAAAGTGCACCAACTGACTTATCAACCCACATGCGTTTCTTCGAAGATCCAAATGTTGAGGAAAACAATACGGAAAATGAATTGTCAACCCCACCTGTTTCTCGCAGTGCATTATTATCAAGTTTGGAAGGGGTATTTATATCAGATAGTGATGAAGAATATTATAGTTTAAGTGTGGAGGAATGTGAAGCTAGCGTGGCGGACATTGAAGCTTCATCTATGACTATGGGTAGCACTGAACCCCCCTCAAATGTAAATGTGGAAGCTGTTCCGGATAATGTTAATTCATGTCGCTGGGTAAAGAGTTATTCCTGAAGCCATTGAAAAATGGGAAAGCAAAAACGTGTCATATTAGTCATCACTGCTTTTATAATATTCGTAATGATCTGCATCATAATTGTGTTATAGGATCAGTCGATGAAGAATATGCTGTGAGCGGACATACGTGGAAAGTAATTATGCATCCTATTAAATTTTTTCGATTTTTCAATACCTGTATTTCGAAACATCATTATTTTACAAGTATTGACATTTTCGAATATTTTTGCACCTTTTACTTATACATAAAGAATTAATTTTGAGAGACAAGCTAATTAAGAAAGACATTAATGCGGTGTCTCCTAATAATTGAAAGTGTGAACATTTAAAGCTGTATGACTCTTTGAAGAAATTTGAATATATATATATATATATATATATATATATATATATATATACTTTATACATAAAATTTTGTATACCCTTTCAGATTGAAATAAAAAGAAAGTGAATATCCAGTCTTAGTCTTTATCTAATCCAGAAAAATAATATTAATAGTAAAATTCTGGAAATCATATATTAGATATGTAGTTTAAAAATTTGAACTTCTTCCCTTATGTTCTAAAGCTAATTTTTATATTGGAGGCTTTAAGAAACTCCTATAATTATTTGTAATAAAATATGAAAGCAAGGTGAACTAGAAATACTATACGTGAGAAATACCAAATTGGCCGATTTATTCTACTCAAAAAAACGATATTTACAGATATATACTGCTATGACCTGAAATTTTAGGAGGTATTCCTATTTTCGTAAATACAACCTTTTATTCTTAAAGTTTAAAGTTTGCGCATGCCTAATTATCTTTTAGAGTTTTTTTGATCATAAAAATCATAGTTTTATTTTATTTTACATCACGTGATTTATATGTAAATATCATATGACTTCAAATGAATTGTTGCAGAAACATCTATTCTCTTTTGTTTACCTCCTGCAGATGGGAACTGATTCTTATATAATAGAATAGTATTGATCAAGTTATGGAACAGTACATGCTTGAAGCTAATTTCAACTTTTCACTATTTACCGCTCAGCATTAATCAAGGCTATATAAAAGTAAACAGTATTGACTAAAATATTCCCTGATAAAGGAAAACCAAAGGAAATGAGTTCTAATAGCTTTGATACTATGCTTTGTGAAATGTCACACCGTTCAGTGTCACCTCAGTCAATGTACTGTCTCTGAGCTATTATAATCAAATTGGGTATCAAATCTGCTTTATATTCCTGGTCGGCTTCCCAATTTAAAGACGGCCATAACTCAAAAATATATTGTAGTTCTACTTCCACATCCCCCATTCACATAAAAAATATCTCGTTCCAAACAGTCTTTATGCATTGTAATCAAAGAACACAAATGCCCGTAATAAACTGGATATTCCCTCTTAAAAACTAATCTTCAAGCAACGAGAGGCAATGCTAAATCACCATCAATGCACCTAGGTCTGAGACGTTCAGGTCAAAACATGGCTTCGGGCATAACACTCATCATGATTCTTAATAATTTAGCAAGCATCAGCATATTTATCCAGGATAAAATATTTGCTTCGTATTCGGAAGACCCGAATATCAATTCTAGTCACTGATCATCACACAATTTAGCAAGGTAAAACACAACTGTACAGCAAGTGTATTTTTATAAATTCTCCCCTTCGACTTGTCCTTAGACTCTCAAACTAGGAAGTCGCGGGTTCCAACGAATTTTACCAAGAAGGTTAAATCTATAGCAACACACATGTTTTATTGTCACGCCTTATCAATTTATCATGGATTCCATTAAGGCCCATTTTAACATCTTCTCTCTTACCCTATTCCGACTTTAGTTTTATAGGCCATCAGTAAATTTAATCAAAAAATATTAAGAGAGGAGATTCAATTTCAAATATTTTAGTATGGACAGAAAGGTTCAAAAATTAAAATAAGAGAAGCGATCCCAGATTCGAATTTAGGCTGAGGCACGGATGTTTGTGATTATGGATTTTAACTACAACGCCAAAGTCGAAAAAAAACATACAAAGTTAAGCCCAAAATTAATTTAAAGATAATAGTATCTAATAAAATTATAAAATGATTTAAAACTTACTAATTCTACTTACATTTAATACGTGCAGGCTGTAAGTTGAAGTTCAGATTGCAGACAATATAAAAAAAATCAACAACTTGTTCGCTCACTTTCTAAAAGAAGGTAGCCAAACAATAAAGCGACAAAATCAGTTCCGAATATATATATCAGCGTAAAACATCTAAAAATCTTCCATGGCATGCTTCAGCAAATAAAGAATCAAGAAGTCTAGGACCATCGATAGCGTTTTCAACAGGATGCAGTTAACTCTTTCGGGAATGTTCTAAACCTTGTTCAACGAATTTTACATTAAAAAACATCTACAAAACAAGTTCACAATAAAATTCCGTGGTCGCTGTGTCACAATTCGATTTACTCTTACCCATAATCAAAAGGACGGTCATAAAATCTTTCTTTCTGAATTCAGCTTTCAACAATCCTCTGTTCACCTTCACCCCTAATTTATTTTGCTTTTTACCTAAAATGCTTGGATCTGTAATAAACCTTTTTGTTTCAATTTATGATTTCTTACAATCTTCTGTCGCAGAAGTAAGAAAAAATACTTTCAAAGAAAAAGACAGAATTAGGGTTGTAAAACATGGACAATTATGTCATCTTCTATTCTTAAGGATAGAACCTTTTCCTTCTCAACCTTTTCCTCAACAACTAACAATAAGCAGATACTTAAAAACATGTTTTTATGTCAATCCAATAAAAATAAGAAACCGACTATAGTGACTTTATTTTGTGGATGCCGTTACATCGAAAACAGCTAGTTTGTTTCTTTTTTCAACTTTCTATATGTTTATGATTATGTTTATCAGTCATGTCCCTTTTCTTTCGAATCGCACATCCAGTTTCTTGCAATAAAATATTCAGGTGGTGATCGGAATCTCACAAAGGGGTATTCTTTAAAAATGTGAGCGCACTCACTTGCTTTCCATTAACACAGTATAACAGCAAAACGGATTTATCTACACAATAAGATACAAGGGTAGGTTTATTGACGTCTCTTACCAACGGACACATATTTTCGAAAAACATGTCTTTCTGAAAATAATAAGAATTTTCCATTTTTTGTTTCTCGAAGGTCAAAGGACATGACCTTAAAATACATGTTTCCCCATTGGATAACAAAACATACACTTTTCTCAAGCCAATGGCACGCTAGTCAACATGTCTGATTCAAGGAAAATATCAGTATAACACAAATAGTGAACTAGTGAAGATGGGTCTTCCAAACTTTCATATCTTATGTAAAACCATGTTGAATATTTCTTTTAAAAAAGCTTTGTAAACTTTATTTTTATATGGGCCAGTCTAGTAACTTTGGACTTCAGCCCGTCGTGATTCGCCCTTAACTGTTAAAATACACATCCATGCCCCTGCCGGGACTCGAACCCGGGATCTATCGCCGCATACCACTCGGCCGTCAATATTTCTTCAAGTACAAATAAGCAGGGTCCATAAGGAAAGTGTAATTTGTTTCCATTAACTCTACAATACTTTTAAATGCCATAACCGAAACAACAAGTTAAAGAAAATACCAAATCTATGTTTATCCTAAAATTAATTTAAAGGGTGATTCAAAAAACGTATCAAAATTTTTAAAAGGCTATATTTTCTTTATTAATCATGAAATGAAAATACAACTTCTCCACAGAGGCGATTAACTGTACACATAGGACCCTTCAAATAAAACGATGTCCTTAATAAAATCCTATAAATAAATTTCAGATACCGCATCGCGTTGCACGGCCTGGCGATTGTCGCTTCACACTGGGTTTCGCGAACGGCGCGGGGCGATAATCGACGCGGGTCAATGGCGGCTAGGGATTTGGGAATCGTCGGCACCGAAAAAGATTCCATATCTTCTTTCCCATTCGGTCGATTTCAATAAAAGTTTCAGGATAACCTCTCAAATAACATACCATAAAAATTCAGTCTCGCTTTACTAAGCTAAATACGAGAAAGACCGAAAAAAGGCAAAATTTACATATCTACTACTGTGTTCGTTACAATTTTGGATTTTTCCCTAAATTGTTTTCTTATCTAATATATTTTACTTTGAAACGACTTATTTTAAGAAAAAATTATATCCTTACATAAATTATAGTTTGTAATTCACGCTTTAATTTAAAGAAAGGATTAATTAAATCCATCAAATATGACCCGAGTTATGGACAATTATTTGAAAATTTCTGCAATATGAGTTCAAGATGCTAAGCGACTTTTTTATTTCTTCCGTGACCTTGTTCTTGCTTGTAACATATGCTCCCAAAGTATTAAAATTTGTAGGAACTATATGATAGGTATAAAATGGGGGTAAAAAATGAAACGTTCAGAACTTGGACACTTGTCAATAGAGATTACGAATATGAGTGATAGACGCATTTAAACGGTAGCAAAGACAGCCGTTTACAAAAAAGGTGCACACGTTTGTGCTAGTAAACATTGTAAAAGTGAACTGCATGTACAATTTTAAAAAAATGTTTAATATCTTAAAAAGACTTTCAATATCGGCTACAGTTTGATATGAATTTAGAGTCACACAAACTTAATGAAAAAAATATATTATTATTTTTGTAGATTACTGAAAACTTTATTCCCAAGTTTTAGTGCCTTATTTCTGGAGAATCGCCTACAATGAGATAAATATTTTTGATTATATTCTATGTTTATTCCATTTTAGCTCATAGCTATGGCTTTTGGATTACATCATAGAGAAAGTTAAGAAATGTTAATACTTGGGAGCATATGTTACAAGCAAGAACGAGGTCACGGAAGAAATAAAAATTCGCTTAGCATCGGCGAACTCATGTTTCTATTCACTCCAGAAACTTCTAACCTCGATGGTTAATATAAAGGAAGCTGAAATTGAAAATATACAGAATAGTTAATCTTCCGATAAGTTGCAAAAGATGGAGTACGGCCCTAAACATGAATTATGAGTTTGGAAATAAGGTTTTGGGAAATTTATTCGGGACGAGACGACCGACGACTGAGTAATGAAGAATTCCAAAAGTATGTTTTCCCCGATATTTTAAGAATAATGAAATAAGTACCTAAGATGATGGACAGGTCATGTAGCTTGTATGTGGGAAAAGCAACGATATTCTATTATGGCTGGTAAGCCGCAGGCAAAGAGCCGTTGGTAAGAGAAGACCGAGACTTCTTTGGAGTATTGTAGTGACAATATTAGTTGGAATCATCCAGAGGTAGATGTTCATGTTGAAGGCTGGTTTGATCTTACCCAGAATATAATCCAATGGCGAATAATTGGTATTGAAACGATGAACTTGCGAGCTCGAACACCGTAGAGTGAGTTGGTTAATTTCTTTAGCTTCTTGAGAAATACTTATTCCTCAGATTGCCTTGCTCATAAAATGAGATATTTTATTAATTTCCACTTGACTGAGGAGCTGGAGGGAAAAGAATTGGTCAGTGATCAGTATAAACGAAGACAAGTGTAGCGGTTATTTATTTTTTTGAGGATTTCCTATAAATTCGAAATCGGATGTGTAATGAATGCGAAAAACGTTTAAAGGAGCAACGAAAAAGAAGAGCGGTAGCATTGTTGCGAAGTCGAACAGTTGAATTGCTAAGACATATCAGGAGCAGGATGTCTATAGAGAGAATACGAACAGCGTTAAGTGAATTGGATAGGTAGGCCTATCTTGGAGTTCATGTATGTGTATATACGGTACTTCTCAATTTGGCACTTCTTTTGAGATATATTGTTGTGTTCCATTCTTGCTTGAAATTAATGGAGTTTTTAAAATTATCTTTGATATATAGTCATAAGAGAGTTTTCACTTTTACAAAAATCGAAGGTTAAGAACCGCTTGTCACCATCAAAAATCTCAAAATACCAAACCGATAAGCAGTGGCCAGCACTCTACTGAAAATTTGTTTTTGTGTTTCGATAGAATCTTTGCTAACTTCAAACACACATTCACAAAGACTGATTTCGTATAAGGCATGTTTAAGGCTTTCATACAAGATCATCCTTGCTTTGATACTATAAACGTGTGTCATCGATACGTTTGAGAAGGCTTATTATGTTTTATAATATTGTATAAGGTAGGCGTAAGTTTTAACGCAACAAACTGACAATACATCGAATTTCGGACTAGGTCTACATAGAACAAATTGCGCTTAGGCCTAGCCATGGTTGTAAACTGGTAACACTGAACATCACGTGCCTCAACTTTTTTGAGATGGACAAATTTTCATGTGTTCTGTATGCAGTTGTCAAAGGATTTTTCATAGTTCGTTAGTTATACCGGTAGTTATGAACTTCATATAGTCTCTGTAAAAGTTGCACCCATGACATGCTGTTTTTTTTCTAAATAGTATTTTTGATTTGTAATGTGATAAAAGGTATCCGTTGCCTGTTAGGTTGTTGCTAAATGTCCGAAAAGTTAACTAGGATGATAACTGATCAATACTTAAAAGTGATGGATCACATTGACAAACATCCATGTATAGTGTTGAATGGGCATTACTTCCGCATATGCTAGAAATATTTTTCGGGTTAGCTTTAGATGAGTTCAGCAAAGTTTGTAAAAAGTTCGGGAGAAATTTAATTCTTGGAACATTATTAGTGGTATTGAGAACGTGAGAATAAACGTCAAGAATATTTTGTTTTTCTCATGAACAAGGAAATCAGTGGGAATAAATAGCATTCCTTATGTAATCATTAACGTTGGTTTAGTATTTGTAACGGGAAGTAAGCTAACTTACCTAACCCAATCTACTGTCAGTAATGCATTGCGTGGACCAGTTCCTTACACCCTACTAAGTGTTAATTACGCAAAGAGGGCGTGTGACTATGTTGTCAACAGAAACATCACATAGCTAAAAAAAATAATAACTCATCCAACTTTTGTCTAAGCTTGCTTGCGCTTGTCAGGCGAGATTTTTTTTTTTGATAATATGCTGTTTAGATCAGCCAGCCTTATTTTGCCGTATGTGCACTTTATACCACCCATTCCGTTGCATATCAGTTACGCAGCCACTTCTATAAATACCTAGGGACAGCCAGCAATCCAAAAAGCGTTTAGAAAAGTCATGTCACTATTATTAAACGTTGAATACGCAGTTGAGTGGATCAACAGCTACAAACATGACTAGATGCATTTGAGTACTAATAGGTTTACTTCGTGTTATGAATAACATGTATTTTGCTACAAAAATCACCGGAACAATGTACGAGCGAAGGCAGGTTAGTTAAAGCCACGTTAGATTTTTAGACAAATACTCCATGTGCACCCTCCAATAGTCTAACGTACTTTTTACACTTCATGAGTCGAGACTTTGTTAATGTATATTTTTCATTTGAACAATTCTACACACGGTTGGAAAGATTAAATTTGTTCTGCACATTTTTACATTTTTGGGCTGATCTAAACAGCACTTAATTCAGAAAATCATTGGTATTGTGGCGTAAAGTTGGCTGACCACATCTGTATTTCCAGTACCAATTCATTGATCATTTAAATAGGATGCTCGCTCTGAAGCCTGGCGGTAGCAATGAGCACATTCCCCCAACTGAACTCCACCCAAGGTGTTTGAACTAGGAATGACAATACCCGGTTCTACGGGTAGTACTGGCCAAAATGTTCTACACGAGATCGTTGGTTCAGTGTCTGCTGGGATACAAAACGTATGAGTTTTATTTTAGTTGGATTAAAAATATTAATTTAATGTATTAATTAACTAAATGTATTCGCACTATTACACTCAAATTTTCGCTTTTCATCCTTTGTTTCTGACAAAGAACAAATACGGTTTTTCAGGCTCCCGTGAATCGACAAATACTGATAGCACATTAAATATTTTTTTTCTCCAACTAATTAAGTTGTAAGTTTTATTAGAAGTTGAGCAGCTTTCACCGTTATTCTCCCTCCTGCATACATCTGTCAATTTCTTCCGCTGAAATATTTTAATCGATGTGTCTTTTTTTTGTGAGGAACGTTTACAGCAGCGGATACAAGAGACCTTATTTTCGCTGTGGTGGAGTAGAGGACTTTTTGTTTTCAATACTTTCTTCTTCCTCAAACTTTTTTTTTTTTTCCGCCTCCAGAACAACATATAGACAGGGCTTGGCTGCTTTTGAAGTTAGGGAGAAAGTCTTGGTCTATATTCCTCTTCCTTTTTCTTAACAAAGGAAAATATTGGCTGTCGCCAAGAATGCTATAATGCTTTTCGTATTTTATCAAACATCGACACAAGTTTTTTTCCTCTCCCCTGTGGCTAACGAAATTCTGGCATTGTGTATTAAGATTTTTGACTGGATGGAAGGAATCTATAAAATTACACGAACAAAATGGGTAGCGGCGTAGCTACAGAAGATTGATTTACCGGGACAGGACGTTTGGGGCGCGAGACCGTATTATAGCATGTTTAAAGTAAAAGGATATTTCCTATCTCATTTATCCATCTGAATAAAAATAATATTCTTTCATCTTTTTAAAATTTGTATTTGCTGCAACATCCCGTCTAACTAAAAGTTGTGAAGGACGAGGAAAGAAAGAAAACCTTTGATTGGCTCTCCAGGACCAGTCAGAACATGTTGCTCAGGATAAGGGGCCAATCAAAACACTTCATCTGTTTTGTTTATATTTGGGCACATTATTAATAAGGCACGCTATTATTTAACAGTTTACGAGACATTAATTGTTGTGTTTACATAAAGTACTTGCCGTTTTTTATTCAACTGCTTTGGTAAGTTGTTTATTGTATATTCGAATCCTGCTGTCAGCCCTACTAAGAGGAGCCATAGAGGCACTTGGTATGTAAGGTTCGGGTCACCCTATTGTTATTTGTTGCCCGTTGCAGCTATAAATTTGGCTATACAGTTTATTCTAGGTAGTGCGCCTGTATACCAAGTTCCATTAAAATCGAGCTTCCTCTCTTTGTGAATATTCCTAGTTAGAAAGCGTTTTTGTGCTGTGCGTCAATTTCTGGACATATGTGGCAAACAACACTTTTGATCGGTTGAAAAAAAGGCATGCAATAATGATTTTTATTCGTAGAAATTTCTAGGAGGCTCGTCGAATTACGATAAACGCCAGACCTCGAAGGCGTCGTCGGATTGTGGAAAGTGGATCATTAACTGTCTCTGGAGTACTGCTTGCGTTCTTTCTGCACTGTGTTTACCCCCACTTTTTTCGATTTTTGAAAATTGTGGAAAGTGGAAATGCAATACGACAATTTCGGAAAATGGACAGGATAAAAGTTCAGGAACTTTGTAAACTGAAGTGACAAGTGTGTGTAAAGAACTTATTTTAGCTCAAACTTTTAACTGCTCAACCTATAACATCATAATTTGTGGGCAGTCAAATATCCTGGCCAAAGCCAGTTCTTTACAAGTCTGATCACTTCAGATTATAGAGTCTTTGAATTTTTATCTGCTGACTTCCCCAAATTGAAATACTGTCCTGCAACTTTTCCACAATGAATTAATACTCAAGTGTTTTTGTTGAAACGCCGGTTTTCGCATTCCTTTGAACATCAAACTACAGGTAACTGTCATTTGAGCAAAAGCCAAAGTTGCGTAAAAAACCGCCTTAAGAAACGTTCGGTGTGCTTAATTTTTAAAAAAATTTAAAATGGATTGTGTCAGGTTCACAGACGTCCACATTTATTTACATAGTTTACTTGGTAAATATGGTATTTCAAAAATCTGACTCGCACTGTTACTCTTTGACATCAAACATACTGCCATATAAACATCTCACGCTCGAAACTGCGTTAGGAATTTAAACTTCCATGGTTGAGTTAGTATGCTGCGGTAGTCTCACTAAAACTCAATGAAGACATATTTTATAAGTTTAACTTGTACTGTTATTCCTTTAATAATACCTGCTGCCATATAAACACTTCTCGCTTTCGAACGTCATGTACCCTGATTTACGCTCTTCAGTATATTGGCTTTCGGTAATAAAAGAGATTAGGTGAGATTTCTTGGAAAGAGAAACTTGAGCGAGATCTGTGTGTGGTTTTATTCCTCGTGATTTTTTATTCTTATCGTTATTAGGTCTTCCACAGAAGGCAAGTCAAAACTTCTTATATCAGTTCGTTGGTGCAAGAGAACTTCGAAAGGGTGGATGCATTGAAGCCAAATGTAAACGGTACACTAATTATGATGATGATCATGATGTTTTTGCTAAGTCGCAGACGAAAATATTCCTTTGTGAGAAATGATTGATATTCCATTTTATTTGGAACAGGAGATTGAGATGACGAAAATATAATTTTGCTTTAAAATGGTTGGCTGGTTTAAACAAGATGGTTAAAAAAAATAATTAAAGGACTTTGTTTAAGTAAATACAACTATATAGTATATGACAAGTATTTAACCAGTTAAGAGTTAGGACACCACTCTTAAAAGTCTGCTTAAGAAATGTTTTGTTATTTGGAAGTGGACATAACTTCGGAAGAGAAAAGAATTGCTCTGGAATTTGCTAATGAGCGCTACCCTGATACACTTCTAGTACCAACAGTTGTAAAGTTTCAAGCAAAGTCACCACCATTCCAGCAGATCCTTTTTAGCCCCCAAGTGACAGCGAATCTAACCACTTATGACTGGTGGAAGAGTCAGAAAACAGAAATAGATAAGTTCAGTGACAAAGGGTTCCCCATAATCGAACAACTGTTTATAGCCCAGGCGTCCTCTGCAAGTGTAGAGCGAATTTTTTCATCGTTTGGTCTGATTCAATCAAAACTTCGCAATAAATTAGGCACAGAGAAAGCATCCAAATTAGTATTCTTATTTAAAGTTTTCAATAAAGAAATAACTTTGGATGAACATTAAGGCCGCAAATTCGCTGCTGTTTTTTTCTTTTAAGGATATCAGGATTTATCTTTATTATTTTTAGAAATACTGGTTCAAGACTCAAGAGTAAAGCAATACGGTATAAAGAAAACTTAAAAAACTTTGTGCAGTTTTGTCCCACATTTGCGTGCTGCTGAATGTGTATTATCCCACTGTGAAAGTTAGCTATTTAAAAATAATGTATATTAAGTTATACTATAAAAGTACAGAGCTATGTTAATCCATCATCAATTACTTACAAAATTAATATTTACTCGAGTTGTGATTGAATAAGTATAGATTAAAATATTGTTGTGCGCATGTAGAACAAATACAACAATTATCAGAGTATACATTTAGTCTCCCTGCTAAGCTCCTAGTTTAAACAAAAAAAAAAAACTTTTTTTTTTTCCAACCTTGCTTTAAATAAATATGAATACATTATAGCAGTGTAACTTTCCTTAAGCAAGTTATGCGGACCCAGTCCGAGACTGTGCACATGTACTATCACCGGACTTCACCAGTGAGCGTCCAATTTGGATGCTCTATGTTTCGCTCTAAATGTCTCTACCAGACCTTTCGAACGACACCTCAGCCACCTTCGTATCCCTTGTAATTCCAGAGTTGAAAGTTGTAGACTGAACGGGGATATATGGATTCCAGCTATTGTTGCCTGCTGAAGCCTAAAAAGTTGTGTTTCTAAATTTAAAAGCACGTATTACAATATAAAGACAGATACGTTTTAAAAGGAGGTAGTTTTGTGTATAGTCTTAAATGTGTACGTCGTACTTACATGATTCATGTCTAGGGCTAATATATTTTTAATTCATTTCTGACATCTTTGGCTCAGAGCGGGAGGAGGTATCGGCTAGGGCCTTACTCAAGGAACCTTTTCGACATTCACCTAGCGAAACAGGCAACCCCTGGAAAACTTCAGTCAGGATAGTCTGTTGCAGAGTTCGTATCCACGAGCGGGGGCTGGGTGTCTAACGTGAGTTGACAAAAAGTTGGAAGAAAGGGGAAACTTTATTTTCACGAAAATTTGGGAAAGCAGCTGACCCATTTTCCTCCTAAGTTATACGTGTGAATCTATAAGAATATGGAGAAAGTTAAATTAAGGTCCTTTCCATACGAATATCTTCACAAAGTGGAGTAAACAATTTGTTTCAGAGCTACGTTGGGATAATAAAGTAGCTATAATTCGCATTCATATTCAGTTTCTTAATAAGATAGATAATAATCTTTGTACTAGCAATGGGACGTGATACGAAGCAGATAGTATGTAACTGACATCATACAATACGCAGGTAGCCTACTGGCTGAAATAAGGTAATACGATATTGACTAGAACTGGATAATGCCCGAATACAAGTTGGAACCGGGTAATACCCGGCTATTGAATGTGAAACCGGGCAGCCGTCGTCATTCCTAGTTTCAACTGTAACGTTTTATTGGTGAGATCAGTTTAAGTTGTTATTAGGTGAGTTCGATTAAGGTAATATCATAGAGTAAATAATAAAATTTACCGCCTATTTATTTTCGTCTGCGCTAAGGAGCACGTGATTTTGATCCCTGCCGCTAGGTGGCTGTGGCGACTACTTTATGTCGCTGGTTCTTTCCAGTAGTAGCCACCAGAGCCATCTAAGGGCAAACTTTAAAATCACGTGCTCTTAAGCAAAAATTCAGTAAATTTAGCGCAGAAGAAAATAGGTAAGCGGTGTAAGTCTATATTGCTATTTAGTCTATGGTAATATGGTTCTTGTGCTCGAACTGTTTTGATTCTGCTCATTTGTTATGCATTATTAGCTGAAGTTAGTCTAAATTACATTAGGCTTTGGGAGTTTGACTGTTCTAAGTCTATTGGATTTGTTCCGTGTTACTGTACGCAAGTTTTACCTTTTATTATACAGCTTGCTGAACTAGACCCGCTGTTGGCTTGAAGGTTATTGATTCCTGTACCTTATTCAATACGAAGGACAAGGGTAGGTTACGTTATAACGATACTTTAGTAATACTGCAGTTTAGGTATTTTCTCATAGACCATTAGAAACGCCTGCAAATGCCATGTTTACTTTCCCTTTAGTAAAAGTAATTGTTTGGGGGTAACAGCGCTGTGGATTACGCCCGTCCCACCTTTAGAAACTTATTAAACAGCGTAAAAAATATAAATGAAAAAAAAAAAACAGAATTTGTGAAGCGGCCCATGAATTGGCAACTACTGTTACATGGCAGTGAATGTATTTCAGATATTTGAGTTTCATTATTTCGGTAAATGGATGGCGTGGAGAGGGCTGCATCCAGTTTTTTGATGGCTTTTTTAAGAAAAATAACAACCCACCTGGGGCCAATCACGTTTTTTTTTGAGGGTTTTATCGTGTTTATTTATTTTTATTTAGTTTTCTTGTTTTTTTAAAAAATAACGTGTAAATATAAAGATGTGTACAGGTCTCGGTCGATAACGGTATATCACTACTGTGGAATTTTAATTTATTTGTAGCCTTTAGACATCTATGGCTCAAGGCCGGCATAGGGTAGGGGAAAAGATACAGAAAAGAGTTGACTAGGGGCTAAACAGATAGTACCATCCCGGCAAAATCTTTAATGTATCTAGATATAAGAGCTAATCATTGCAGTCATAAAATGTAGATTGCTTGTTATAATGACAGTCGTAATCTGCGCTCAAACAATCCAAAATGGAGTAGTATTAAATATTATGCACTTTCATGACGTTCTTCCATCGCAGAAATCTCTCTCTCTCTCTCTCTCTCTCTCTCTCTCTCTCACTCACTCACT
>JAGDQP010011561.1:11141-27784 GCA_022664845.1 Lepisma saccharinum
CTGTCTCCTTCAGAGCACCCCTTTCCACTGTGCAAACACCGCTCTCGGCGTTTCTTCCTGTCCTGAAATGTCTGCTTGACCTTCAGTTTTGGAATGGCCTGCAAGAAATGTAGCGATTTCTCCATCTATTCCTCTATGCTCTGGAATATATGCCACTTAGGGGTTGATTTTAACTTGTGTGTGGGTAGGCCGGTTTTGGGACTTGTGTCTGGTGCTTTAAAAGAAAAAATCCTGAACATCGAGTGACGGATAGGAATGGGCATTATCGTGATGCACCTTTCAGGACTTCTGCCAGATTTCTGGCCTTGTTTAAAAATAAATAACCACTGGCGTGACAGGCCGATAGGCCCTGAGCCTGCCCCAACGCCATCTGCCCGCGGTTGGTGAAACTGCCGCACGTTTTTTCGCGATCGTTGCATGATTTTAACGTATAATGCTACATTGATTGTGGAACCACGTTGCACAAACTCCGAATGAACGATCCCCTGCCAGTCAAAGACTACGATTAATATCATTTTAGCAATGAATTTACTCATTCGTGGTTTTGTGGACAGTGATGAGGATTATCCAATCCACCGTGATGATTGGACCTTCGTTTCCATATCACGTTTCATCACCAGTGATCACAAGCTTAAGGAAATTAGAGTCAGCATTCGTTTGGCGTAACAATTCCATAGGTCATGACATGGTCCTCCCCCGTGTTCGGTGGTTAACAGACGTGGCATAAACATAGCATCCACATGTCGCATCTGCAGTTTAAGCGTCAGAATCGTGTAACATGAACTTTATAGATGTCTAGTTCAGTTCAGCAGCTAACGTACTGTTATATGACGTTTTAGAGGGATGACTTCTCGCACCTTTCCACGTGATCCATGTCGGTACATGTGAACGGCTGTTCGGATTTCACGTCCTCGGTAGAGGTTCGATCCGAGCTGAAACGTCTGTACCATTTGTAACATTGTGTTTGAGTCAAACATTTCTTACTATAGGCATCATCCAACATGTGAAAGTTTTGCGCAATTTGATATAGAATTTCACAGATATTCGATTTTTCAGTATATTTCCATCATAATAGTTGAGACAGATGAGCATACAGAAGCCCGAATTTATTTTTCTTTCCACATTTTTATGGTTTCAATACGGAATACCGTTTTCTCCTGTCTTGGAAGTCCATGACTAAAGTCTTGAGTATTGTTCCAGTTTCGATAACGATTTTCTGTTAATGTTACTTCTTTGAACCAAAAGGGATGCAGTTCATATAGGCATAACAGGATGCCACATCTCTTGCGATAGAGTACGCCAAAAATTTAAACTGTTCATAGGGAACAGCAAGACAGCAACTCTTATTGGTTTCGGAAATTCTTTTAGCCCGAATTGTTTTATTGACTGGCCCTTTGTTTCCAGACCACAATCTTCGTTGTTTCTACTTCTTGTTGCCTGCGTAGTTCTATTGTGTATTGTGTGTCTATTTTGGTTACATTCAACAATTTACGCTGTCCACAACTACTTACTTCGTGATCCAGTCGTGACTCCCTTGTTCATAAATAAACGTATATCCTTGCTGGTAGAGATCATTTTACCTTCAGAGTTACTCGTTCACATTCTCTCAGGTGAATCTTATACAAACAGCACATTTACTGGTCTCAAAACCAAGCAATGTTTCCTTTCTATATCTCAGAAAGGAACAAGTAACTAAATGAACAATGAAAATGGTGCAGGACAGGCTATAGCAAAACACACTGTCATCCAACGATAGTGTTAATCAATGAATATCGAAGGATGGGTATTCTACAATGGGTCTACGCCCAGACCAAAACACTATAAATCACATAATTTACGCAGTTCGCGACACTGTATTGAAACGATAGTTGCCGTTTCAAGGACTCTTTCCCTTTCCGCTCATAAATTAATACACCAATTGTCATGATAATAAAAGGATAATGAATATAAACATAAAGTAGATAACTGTTTTTAAATTTGGTTACTACGGACTGTGTCGACTGCAAAGTAATTTATCTCTCTATTAAATCTCAAAATTATTATTAATTCAAAATTTTCAACCTATGTTTGTTGAGATAAATGTCAGAGTTATGAACGAACATGCTAGTACGGGCAAACATACGGGCCCCACCTTGGCTACGGGCCTGAGTAAACCATCGGTATTACAAGCTGATCACTTGTATTTTTAGTCTTTCCAAGTCTTTTCAATTCTGGCTGTACACACCAAGATGTCAGACTAATGTTATATTGTTCGCATTCGTGGTTTTCAATTTTGGCCTATCATCTAATTCTAATGATCTTGGTTGAGTCTGACACAACGTATAGTTCTACGAACGTTGCTCGTGACTATTGAGGTGACCGTAACTGGCACAAACAATGCAAGCCTAGGCGTAATAATATCTTGCTCATTTTATTTTTAAAATGACGGACTTTTTCAAGAAAATCCAAATGCCGGCCTGACATTCGTAGAAAAGTTAAAAAACCGGACATGTCCGGTAAAAACCGGACGGTTGGTAATCCTAACTGGAAAGAACTAGCGATTGAAAGCAGTCACCAGGGTTAACTAGCGGCAGGGTTCAAAATCACGTGCTCCTTAGCACAGACGAAAGTAGGTAGGTGGAATAAGTTTATATATTATTTAGTTACGGTAACAGGTTAATATATTGCTATATGTTCACAGGTGCCCCGTTTATCCAGCTCAAATGGAACCGTGACTGACCCGGATGAACTAAAATCCGGGTAATCCAGAAAATTCATTAACGACAAAATAACTGTTTATACAAGTTTTATTTTTATTGCACTTTTTATGTACTTTTATAAAAATGTTAATAGTAAAAAGCAAAAGACGTACTGTATCTGTAATACAATACAAGTTCGATTTTAGTTTGATTTGTTTTCTCTTTGAGTGACGCCTAAGTGCTGCTCGGTCTCCTAGACCTGTGCTGTTTCACTTTTTCATGTTCACGGACCGGCAAACTATAGAGAAAAGCTTTCGAGAAGCGGGAAGAAGCCAGTATGTTAGAGATTTATTTCACGATCAAGAGATGATCTTCAAATTCAAGTTGTATTGGAAAGGAAATGTAAACTTAAATCTCTATTTGGAACTGTCGAAATCTAAAAATATAAGTGTTAATTTGCCGAAAACCGTACAATAGTTTCGCAGACCGGTGGTTGAAAATCATTTTCCTAGACGCTTTAGGGCAATTCCACGGAAAGCAGTCATGAGTCATGAAAAAATAAAACTAGTCACGGCTTTGAAAATGTTATATTTACTGATGAAGAATGCCTTAAATTTTAAGTTTATATGAAAAAATCTTAGGTATGAACAGTAGTGTGGCAACTGCACCACACTGTTCTCAGCAGTTATGTAAAATCATTAAATTATAATTTGTCAATACATAGGTTTCAAGGGTCATTAACGGTAGTCATTATCAAAAAGTGATAAAAGTAATTTAAACGGTCATTGCTATGAGTCATTCCCCTCAAAGTAAACAAACACGTATTTTAATTGAAGGAACATAACCCAAGTTATAATTTGTTAAAGAATTGTATGCAAAGTAGAGGTCACGCACGTAACACACGACCATTGATTTTATTTTAGTAAGCCGACAGTTGCAATTTAAAAAAAAAATTAGTTTGATGTTATATGTTACCCTATTATATAGTGTCTGGTAAAAAAATACCACCGGAATATAGTTAAGTATGTACAAGTATACAACTGAAAAACAACTGGTCATACACGTAACGAATTTGCGTTCCGTGTACGACCAAATTAAAAGTCTGGTTGCAGTTTATAATTTGCTCAATAGATAACGCCGTAACATTGTCAAATTCTGCCATCTGGTAGTAGAATATGGCACTTCATAGTATATCTGATCTTTTGGCGGGAATAGCTAGCAGGAAGAGTTGTGCAGTGCAACTGTAGTGTAGTAGAATGATGGATGCGAATGAAATTATAACCGTATCAGTAAGAAAACATACAGTGAGTGGTACTGAAAGACAGCTTAGGTTTAGAGAAAAACAGAAGGAAAAGAACAGTTCATTCCAGGTGAAGGAGAGTGAAATAATTGAAGCTGCAAGAAAACTAAAAGTAAATCAGATGAGTGAAACTGAGTTACGAAAGTAGAGGACTGCTGCAGCCCAAAGGAAGGCAAAGAGCAGACAAACAAAGAAAACAATGCAAGAAGAGTTGAAAAAGAATGTACCTACAACACCTACTAATTCAACCAAACCCTACAGAACCCCACAAAGTTTTGGTAAGTCCATACGAAAAACCTTGAAAAGCCTCCCAGTGTCACCAAGATGAAAGGTCCCAGTTGTGTCGGGTGTTGCTAGTCACATGGGGATATCTCTTCAAAACAAAAATGCAGCACACCTTAGATAAAGAACACCCTATGCCAATATGAAGAGTTGTGTTCAAACATTTTATTTTCGCAACCGATATCTCGTATACCTTCTCAGGACTTAAAGATGAAATTGTAGTGTGGGTGGATCTAACAATGTTTTTGAGGGAAATGTATTCCCTGTTTAAACTAAATCATCCTGAATCACAAATTTCGTTCTCCAAGTTTTGTGCACTGCGCCTTCAAAACATCCTCCTGTTGAAGCAAACTCCTGCAAAGCAGTGTTGTTGCAAAATACATGAACTTACCTTACTTTTGTTTTTCAATAATATTTTCAAGTAGACCTCGCAGTAGGTCTAAATGATAGGACAATAGTTGTCTAAAAGTATTCTCAGGTTGATAGTTTTATTTGCAGTACTAACATTGCATCGAAGTATGTTTGCAGAGTAAACCTGACTATTTCATACATTTACGACTTGCGTAATAGTTGAGGGAAATTTGGTGCAACTGATAACGTACATTTTCTAATGTAAAATTCCAATTTAAGTTCTTCTTTCGTCAGTTAATACAACGTTTTCAAAGGATTCCTGAATATTTTTCCCCACTACCTTTCCATAGAAATGATTGTACACTAAACTATTAAAATATTACTAATAAAAGTTACTACTGAATTTCATTTTAACATGCAGCCAGATATACTTAAGAATATAGAATTTGATTCAGCATATACCAATTCCTAACCATAATTCGCACGAGGTCACAACGTAACAGCAGTGTGTCATACACGTAACAATGACAAAAACTCTTTATAGTAACTTTCAGCAGAGCACATACATATCTTTCACACAAGTAGAAAGCATAACGCAGGTCTTATATAGTTAGGGTTGCCACCCTTTTGATGACTAAATTACGGGGCGCTCGGTAAAATATACAGGATAATACCAAAAAATACGGGACAAATCTGAAATAACCCAAAATGAAAGTAACTATAGTACTGCTATATAACTACCCGCAAAATTAAAAACCTCTATAATAACCAAGAACACAGAAAACGTCTTGCTTGCGAATGATCACACTGCAAAAGCACTGGCTGGAGGAACATTAATATTTCTCTTTCCTAAGCTAATTTGGCGTTAGTATCTGCACTGCAAAAAACAACAACTTTTAATTCAATACTTTTCGGTATTCCTGGGCTACCACAATTTTTGTTGTATCAACACCAAAAAACAGTGTTGATGTCGGTTATTCAACACAATAGATGTGTTGTCAATTCTGATTCAAGACAATGAAGAGTGTCATGCTACCACTATCACAGTGTTGAATCAACGAAATCATACAATAAACGGTGTTGATTTAACACAAAAAAAAATTGTGATCACTCGGGGACACCGAAAAGTATTGAATTAACACAACAATTTTTTGCAGTGTGTTATCACTTAGAGTAAACAAGTCGCGAGTATTATATCCCAGGTCTGATGTTGGGGCCTGGAGATGTGAATAGAATCTGCTTGCCAGTCTGCATAGCAGACAGTTGGGAAATAGTTCATCACTGTTTATTTGTTAATATTATTGATACGTTGAAAATATTTGTCATAATTTACTACTTACGATATAATACGGGACGCACAAGATTCACCTAAAATACGGGACAGGTGGCAAACCTATACATAGTATAAATATATCAAGTACCAAATCAATCATAATTCGCAGAAATCACATGACGTATGGGAAGAGCAGAAATTGTCGCTGACAAAGGTGTCACACACTAATATGACATTAACTGCTAGTTGATGCAAAACTACTGCAACAGAATTCTTCCGATTTGGCTAGAATGTAGCTGATATGTGCGGGACTTACTGCGCAAAAAGTTTGGTTCCACAAAACATTGTTTACATACAATGATATAATGATTATGGAAAAGTATGTCCAAATATCACACACATAACGGTGGAATTTCCCTTTACCATCATAAGTTTAGTCGCCTTATAATTTTAAGTACGACTGGATTTAGGAGAAAGAACTACTGTACATGTATGTAATTTCTGTATCTTTTGTAGTTAGAATAAACTAGAAGTTCGGATTAACAGGATCCGGATGAACGGGTTCCAGCGTATAGTAATCACTAAAATCTACGGTTTGAATTTTGAATTGGTTTGAATTTTACGACTAAATACGAGTAATTGAAGAGCATTATTCCAAAAATTGCTCAGTTCATTTTCAACCATTTTAAGAAAAAGCAAGGTCGATTAGCAAGAACGTCTAATATTCAAAATTAGTCTTCCCCCCTAGGAATTTTGTACACATATATATTATGAAACTACATTTCCAAAGAATAACTGGTTAGTTCTGGTTGTTTGCCAAAAAATAACTTGATTGTTAACTCGTGGTGACGTCATCAATGGCATCCGCACGAAAACGCCGACTTAAAGAATAATATATTCTCTGAGAATTGGGGTAGAAACTTCGCTCTTGTGTCTAATTTACGTTATGCTATATTACGTTTATTTCGAGGTGATTCTCTATATCTGTAACAGATTTATAGTTATATGTTACCATTATACAATATTGAAAGGATCAAAACTACATCTTTGAATAACAACCATCGTATTTAAATATTCCTGCATATATAAACACAAAATCAATGTTATTTAAGGAAACCAATTATTATCTTTAATTTGAGGCAAGATAAAAGATTTTAATCCAATGATGAGAAAATATATTATTGTTTAAGTATAAGTCGGCGTTTTCGCGCGTGCGCCATATTGATGGCGTCGCCACAAATTAACGATGAAGTCATTTTTGGCAAACAACCAGGAAAATATTTCTTTGGACATGTACTTTCATAATATGAAGAGCATGAGGCAAGATAGTCTTATGCCACACTTTGGTGAAAAAAAAGTGTTAACCGTTGTCGCAACATTCTCATACGTGGCACTGCTGCCGCTATCAGGTTTGGAAATATCTTCATAAATGGCAGCATATGCTCTAAAGTTCCTTCTTGACCCCGGAGATTCATGGCAAAATTTCAGCAAGAAAGTCCAATGCCACATTCTGAAGCATCATCTCCGATCTCCCGCAGGCAGATTAAAAAATATATGATGGCCTTTAGACATCTAAGTTTCAGTCTGGGATAGGGGAGGGGAAAGGATGCGGGAAGGTGTCGACCAGGTCCTAAGTTAAATACTTAGTGGTAGTATCCCGGCATTTGCCTGGTGTGACTGAGGAAAAGTCCTGGAAACACCTCAGTCAGGATGGTGGCCCCCTGTAATTGAACCCACAACCTCTCGAATTCTACGCCAACGCTCTACCACTGAGCTGCGGAGGCTCGGTAACAAGTAGGTAGAAACAGTGCCATAAAACAGATTTTCTGACGTAGAAGATAAAAGTGATATTAAAGCGGTACTATATACCAGTGAAGAAGCATATGTGACCTCTTCTCCTGAAGCAGAGTCTTCTAGGAATAAGTTTAGGAATTTTAAATATAATGTTGCTTACGACTGTAATGCTGAAATGTAATATATGAATCTTCTTGAAGTGGACCTATGTAAAATATTGGTATTAGCTTTGAAACGAGAAGAGAATTTTCTCATTGTGTAATATTTTCTTATATTATGATGACAAATAATAGTTGATTACATCAAGTGTCAAAAGTAGAAAGCAATGCATGTGGCATATGACTATCTTGCTGAAATGCACCTATATACAAAGCTTGAATTGAGTTAATTTGCATATTATATAGAACACTTGCGTCTAATTATTGGTATTGGCACCTACTAAGTGCAAAATTGATTCAAACAAAAGGGAATACGTTAGGACTAAACAAGTTGGATCTGCAATTCTACTAACAATTGCAAAGGCTCCTTCTCTTGATAGCAATTTAGCCATGCACGTATTAATTTCTATAAAATAGGTTGGCATTACTGACAACTGTTGCGCTTAGGTACGAGAAAACTCACAGTACACGTCCATTGGGTCGAACAATCTTTATGCTAAGTTTGGTTCACCTAGGTCTAATTGCATGGAAGTACTTCGAGCTATTGATTTTTAAAAGTGGATTGGCAACACTGAACCACTGCACTGCACCAATCAAGACGGTTCTGGCGGCTCTGAGCAAGTCTAGTCAATACCTTTCCAACGACACCTCACACATGTTTCTACACCTTGTAGCTCCTGAAATTTAGTTCCTGAACATAGATGGATGGACGGACGGACACCATGAGCGGGAATAGAAGGTCCCTTTGCTATAGCTTTGCTGTCAAGGGACCTAAGATAACAAATAATATTCAAGTTCTACAATTTCGAAGTAACTTTTCATTAACATTTTTAAAGGATCTTCTAGGTACGTATAAAGATTACGATGAAAACCCCGCAACAATATAGTCATATGCCACAATTTGGAGCATTTTCTTTCACTGTATTCAATGACTGATGCATAATTTAAAAAGAAATTAACCTTGCTAGTGATAATTTATGAAGAATTTTGGAGAAAAATTTAAATTCTGAAATCTTCATTCTCATTTTTCTCAAAATCATAAAAAATATAGCATAGGACTATGTCCTATACCTTCATATATGTGTACAAAGTTCTCTCGAAGGGGGGGTGGGTGCTTTCACATGGTGAGTGATTTGTTATTAACGTCTTTAACGAGCTGGTGAGTTTCTAAGGACTGGACCTACACGTTTTGGTAAAGTGGGCTCAGAATCACTGCGTTCAATGGACCCCGGCGGGATTTGAACCCATGACAACACGCACAAACCTCTCGGCCGCTCACCTATTCTGGCCTATGCTCTATTTTGAATATAAAAATATGACTAATAAAATCCTACGTCTTTCTTACCACTCCAAGATAAGCGTCATATATCTTCAAAGATGCATCTTTCCCACCAGTCGCTAGAAGATCACACTTTGTGTTTAAGTCCATACAATTTATTTCATTGTTATCCTCTGTAAATGAAACACACTATTTGTAATAAAAATACATTGTTAATACTTAAAAATAACTTGAAGGTTGCGAAATGCATTACTAAAAAGCTTGTCTTTAGCGAATCTAGTATTTTATATTCGCCATTTCCAACTGATTTTCTAATCGAACTAGGACATATCCTGTAGTGCAGTGTTTTTCCACCTTTTAATACTCACGGACCGCGAAAGCACAAGGAAAAATTTTCTAGGACCGGTAAGATGCCAGTAAGTTAGATATTTATTTAACGTTGAAAACATGCCAGCAAATCTTCAGATTCTAGTTGTTTTAAAAATGAAATATAATCTTTAATCTCAATTTTGAACTGTCGAAATTTACAAAATAAATGTTAGATAATTAAATGCATTAATTTTTCAAGGACCGGTAGCAGTCCGCGCAAACCACTACAATAGAGTACTTTAAAAAACTTAAAAGTTTCTGCATTTTAAGATTGTAGATAACAATAATACAGTTCTGTAATAAGTAAAAGTTGTAGTTTATATTTCATAAAAAGAATCAATTCCAATAAGTTCCTATTTTCACCACTAGAGGGCAGGGTGTTAGAGAACAGAAGAGTCACCTACAGTTAGTTTTAAGAGCTTGCTGCCCATAAAATTCATTTTATCTTATCTTAAGAACTTGCTGGACATTTTCAGACAAACAGATCAATTTGAAATCTTTAGTTATAAATTCATTTTTAAATCATGATACAACTGAAGGGCGTTGTTGTTGTTCCCAAATTAATTTAATACATATCTAGAGGAAATTGTCAAGAGGTACTTCAATAACTAAGAAGTTACAGTCAGTGGAAAAAGTCAAATACTTTACATTTGCAGATGATGTGGTTGCAGAGAATGAAACGCCATTTAACAAAATGTTAAAACAGTTAAACGAGAGCTGTGAGGAACATGGAATGAAATCATAGACAACATCAAATTGAAACAGAAACGGATTCTATGCACATCCTGAAAATTTGTTACTGGCGATGATATGAGATGAAGGAAAGCAAATTTAAGTGCTTGCTTATAGAACAATTATGAAGACAACACAGGAAAGAGAGAATGAGAAGACAGAGAAGAATCAACAGATCCAGGCAGAACAGAGAGGGAAAGGGAACAACGAAAGTACTGGAAAATTGGTAAAATGTTAGGATTTTTTGTATGACATCATTGAATGCATACGCATAAATTATATCGATATAATTGATTGGACATATTAATTGATTGGACATATAATGTAGGGAAAGCTACATAAGTGTTAATTTAAAATTTTATTCTCATTCGGAATTCTTAATCTAAAATTTTGTAGGTAGTGAGCGATGGTAGAACATATGGCATTAACCCGGCACCGAGCGTGTGGTTACTAGGGACGGAAGTGGCCGCGTGTTGAGGTTTTCTCTCACCTATGAAATAAATGGAAAAAGTCCTTTTATTAATACAGTTAAAGGTTTAATTGGTGAGTTTTATTGTAACTTTTTAACTTTAAAATATTTTTAGTCACATATGCAGGGTATTTTCCCTTGCCTATTGATATCACTACACAATAAAAACATTTCAATAATTTTCAATATTAAATAATGTACGGTAGAAAAGACGCAAAATCACAAGAAACAAACAAATAAACAAAATGGTAAACAGTTGTTTATTCAAACTGAGTAAAATCCTTTCGGAATGTTCACTCACTGTCTTCACGCCCTCGGTACCTGAAGCAGAGAACAGCTGGTGCGTGCTGCTTGCACGTTGGAACAAGACAGTCTGCACAACATGTTTTGGTTTTCTTCCTGGGACAGAAACCACAATTTTTAAACACCATCCCCTGTTGGTAATTCGGAGTGACAGGTACTAGAGAGTCACCCACGATCCTTCTTATCTGTGATCGCAAAAGTGTAGGCAAGTGCTATTGTTGCTCTTCTAGTGAGATGGGGCTTTCAGAGTTCCATTGCTAACTTCTTCTGATAGAGTCTCCTTGCATTAACATTTTCACAGTTAAATCTATATATGATGTAGCTGTTTAGAGCACCAATATCGAGGAGTGTGTAGAAGATACGTAACGGCCACCTGGTGGTTTTCCTGGCAACCGTGTAGAGACTCTTCAACCCATCCACGCAGTCTACACCACCCTTCGTCATATTATAAAATGCAATGGTTTCGGATTAATCCTGCTCCTTTGTTGCTTCATCAATGTATTCTCCTTCATGCATTGTGGAGAGTAATAATACATTTTTTTCTTCTGTTTGATACATATGAACAAAGTAACATGTCTCCTCCATGAGCAAACATGCTTGAAAATGGTAGTCTTCCCTTTGTACTCAGGAATTCAACAGGAATCGGTGGTTTGTTACTCCTTAGAGTTCCAACCAGTGTTAAACCGTAATTGTTTAGAAGATCTAGCGCTAAAGGAACTGATGTGAAGAAATTGTATGTTGTCACATTCCTGCCAGATGGGTTCGATGAGACGTTTCACAACTGCATGCACACTGTTGTCCTGAACGTAGGGTCCTCGTGGCTGTTGTATCCCCGGATAAATCTCTAATTTCATTGTGTAGCAGACATGCGCGTCCGCTAAGGAATATATTTTGATGCCGTACTTTACCGGTTTATTTGGCATGTAACATCGAAAAGAGCATCTTTCCCTGAAAGATTCAAGCATTTCATCAACAGTTACATGTTCGTGAGGTGTCCAGTAGGCCGCACATTTCAATACGAATTCTTCAAATAATGTCCGTATTGGAGCTAAATCGTCTTCTTCTTTTCTTTGCTGTCTGGTGTTGATGTCATCGAAACGAAGAGCGCGTAGAAGCATACAAAATCGTTTCTGAGGGATGACCAAACGAAACAATTCTGGAGCTGTTCCGTCAGTAGCCCATAAGTCTTCTGGATTCAAACGAGAACTCTTCATCATCCCCGATAAATACAGCAAACCTAATAGAGCTAACATTTCTTCATAATCAGTGTTCCGAACATCTCTTTTACGTGTGATTCCTACACGTATTTCTGCCAATTTTAGATTCGTATATGCCACAATTTGTTTTATAGTGTCTTCAGGGGAAAATAAATGCCATGCTTCCATTGGCGATTTTACATTTCGTGCTTGTACTCTGACACCTGGTAGATGCCTCACGAGATTCCTATGCATAGTTTTATGTGTCGTGTTTCTGCAGTGTACATCCCACGTGCTAACTCCATTTTTCCTGTGTATATAGGTCTATCTCTTACTACTTGGTCACAATTTACAACATCGAGTTCTGTTTCTTTTCCTGAAAACTCACTTTCGCTATTTTGATCAATTTGTTCAACATTATCTCACTTGCAGCTTCACTTGCGCCTTCCCTCCTGTTCATCTCCCTTTCTACCTCATCCATC
Source organism: Lepisma saccharinum (assembly GCA_022664845.1). Lineage (NCBI taxonomy): Eukaryota > Metazoa > Arthropoda > Insecta > Zygentoma > Lepismatidae > Lepisma > Lepisma saccharinum. Next base: position 23,808 of record JAGDQP010011561.1, read on the forward strand.
CATTGTAACACTTTTTGTGCAGTCTCGTCATCCATAGTTCAATATATTCACCAACACTCAAATATATTTGTAGTATTCAACAATGCCAGAAATAGTAACGTAACAGGGCGCAAGGTGAGGTAAAATATTACTGAACTGCAAAGCTTCCAACAATGCACTGCTAACTAAAACAACGATCCTTCATCAACAAGCAGCAGTTGCTGACTGACGCAAAAAATAGTGAACTTGGAACACCTTGAAGGGTATACACGTGCGCATAACTATTGAGCACTATTCGGACTTTCTAGAACTGGCTTCGGACTTTCGAATAGCTCTAGTCAAGATAGAAGAAATCCATAAGAGTCAAAGCCAAAGACAGGCAAATAATGCCTGCTTTTGAATATAAGATACAAATAATTCAGAATTAACAATTTATATAAAAAAGAGAGAAAGTGCCTCGTAAGGCTCGATGTTTTGGTGAAGACTCGATATGCAGACACGTCCTGAGTCCGAGGTTGTTTCTGATTATATACATTACGAAAAAGCTAAGAACTGCAAACGGCACAGTGCACATACTAATGCTGACGCTTAAAATATCAAGAAATACGCCACAGAGGGCTTGTTTTAAACACTATGAAAAGAAAAAAACTAGATATAAATGGACCTTAATGAGCTCTGGAGTCGCCGCGGATGATAACATGTAATTATGGACCTGTCTATGGCTCTTAACTACTACGTAAATGGAGAAAATGGCTAAATGTGTGGTGGTTTGCATACCTGAAATATCTTAAAACTGTTTCCCCTCTGCGGCACCGTAGGATATCTTCCGATTTTGGTCTGCTATATCTTCACAACGGCCCTCCACAACTTTTTAATACCAGCCATTTTGAAAATTTAAACTTTTTGTATTTTCAACCCACCCTATCACACAGCCAACTGAGACTGTTCACCTTAGAATTTTGCAAAATAACTTTTCCTTCCAGTATGGCGAACAGATGAAATGGCACACCACGCTGCTACTCCAAGCATGAAATATTAAAAAAATTTATTCCCTCCGAAACTTCATGTACTGTAGGATAATTAATGCCTAAAAAATATAGAATGTTCTTATCAATGATTTCAGCTCATCTGGGTCATCAAACTCATCACTACGGTGAAAATCTGTTCGTTTAAATTAAATTCCTTTATTTCGACAAGCGTGGTTCCCTAGGAGACCGTCCACACTAGACGGACTGACTCCATGCATCGCGTAACCGCCAATCACAGCGCATGACGCATAAAAAATAAGAAAGAACGATATGAAAACGGTAAACAAATCCGTAAGTTTGCGAACAAATGTTAAAGGAACCGAAACCAGCATTCAGCTAATTGAGGCGTATGCGTGAACAAAAGTCTATGTGATACATATTAACATAAAATATAGACTTTTGTTTCGGCATACGCCTCAATTACTAAAATCCTAAATGTATCCTGAATAATACGTAAAATATAGAAATAAGCAAAATAAAAAATCCACCAATCACGTAGCTCGATACTTGAGCAGTGAGCAAAATAGTACCGAAGGCATGAAGCTTCAAAACGCGGGCTGTTCAAAAATTAAGTTTCCCCACACAAAAAGTAAATAATTTAGAGTACTAAAATTTGAATATTACTTAAGAAATAATTCTTATCGATAATATTAAACATACCAATAATACACAAAAGCCCAAACACTACACCTATCAAGACACAATTTGCCATACACAAGTATTAAGCACGCATTTCTGCTATTGACTTTACTGATAACATCTCGCGGGAAAAGTAACAGATGTGGAAGGCGTTTGATTTGATTTGCTCTCTTTCATGTATTTATGCGTATGTATTATGAAATTATCGTAAAAGCACTTTAAACAATACAAAATACTAAAACGTGCATCAAGCTTTCTCGCTGAGATGAAAAATGTTAGAACAACTGAAGAAATGTGAGATTATACTCCAAGGAATAGCTGTTAGTCCAAAAAGAAATTATAAAATGATCCAATGATTCCATATGCATAGCGTAAACATTGGAAGCAATGGTAGAAATTGTTACACCGTGATCTGTTGGAACCATTTAATAACTATTGACTTCGTTGACCTATCACGATTATATGAGTATAATGATTTTAAAATCCACAGATATCATGGCCCAGCCGGGATTCAAACCGAAAAGCTATTGCACTTTATCCTCAGATCTCTTGATCATTGAGGCAACAGAAGTTCTGCTAAATTAAATACAGCAATTGTTGTGCCATCATTAAGCACTTACCCTCCAAGTGAACATAGTATAATTCTTCATCAAGATAGCATGCATATATTTTCCCAGATAAACTAGCAGCTAGAAACAATTCTCCAGGAACTGTGATGTAACGGATACATGTAATGGGTCTAATTTTGTTTGTTGGACCTCTGAACTTATAGGAAACTCTGCCAGTGGACGCATCACGAAGCTGAAATCAAATTGAAAGCAACTAAAATTCACAATTTGTTATAGAAACATCTAATAAGCTCTGTTTCCTATATCATCAACCAAAGATTTACAATGAAGTACAAATTTATTAGACTAACTTGCTAAAAGATGCCACATTTCTTTATTGTCATTGGTTTTTCATTCTTACATAGACTGAGAGGTTTCTAAATTTATGGTTAAGAGAAAGACGTGTGTTTATTATATCAGTTCTAAAAGCTTCAAATAGACAATTATACAAATAAACCTAGTAAAAGACGTCTCAGTTTTAGAATTTTTTAAAAATATGTTAGTAAGCATTAGAATATACTATTGAACTGATGTACAATTAATATGATAACTTCATGTCTTTTACAGATTCGAAGTATTTTCTATGATACTATTCTCCTATAACTATTTCTTTTAGCTCCAGTGGTATAAATAATATTATCAGTTTGTCCCAGTTGAAGTTTCTATGTAGATGAATCCAAATCTTGGATACTCTCTTTTCGTAATGAATTCAATAGGAATTCATATTAGTTCTTTTTAAATTTATTTTAAGGCCTTTAGGCAACTATTGCTTAGGCCGTATGGATGATGATGGGATGAATTGGTGGAATTAGAAAAGTGGGAGGAAACAATATCACCCCGAGAAAACCCATGCACATGGTGTTTGTTCACCACAAAGTCCACATGGCATAAGCAGAAATCGATCCGACGACTCCCAGAGGTTAGCGTTCTACCTACCAACTGAGCTACCGTGGCTCCCAAAAATTCATATTAGTGTCGTATATAGGAAATGTGAGTTCTGACATTGTCTTGTGACTTGGAAGCCTTACATTGTACTGCCCTGTGCTTTTTCAAAATAAATCCCAAATTAAATTACAGTAATTTTAAATATATCCCTGTTAATATGATGTAAGTACGCCATTAATCATGATTAAAATTGAAGACCACTGACAAAGAACGGGCTTTGTCCATTTTGGGCGAAATTGAGATAAGAGTGACACGAGTTAACTCTTTGAAAGCCCTTTTCAACAAGCTATCATACATGGTGATAGCATGTATAGTCCGTCTGCTACAAGCAAATTTTTGTTTGATGTACTGGTATGCGCAAGTTTAATTCTGGACTTTTAAAACGCTCTCCTGTAAATTCATTAAAGTAGACAAAGCATCGATACCACATTCTTTTCCTGTGGTATCCAATAATGCTGTTTTACTATTTCTTAATGTGAACGTACAAAGTTAGGTAACCATAATTAACATCTTCATTTCAATTTCACTTAAGCATATTTACCAAACGTGGGTAAAAAAGAACGCCCTAGGTAATCACGCGACTTCTTCATGGAGGTTGAAAGACAATGAAGCATAAGCACACTTATGAAAATACACTAGTGAGTAGAAGTCTCTGCTCACTGCATCAAAGAAAAAAGTTTGAAATTAATATTGAGTTAAAACTTAAAAGAATCTAAACACTGTGAAAAAGAAAGTAACTATACATGCGTGGCACTCCACATGTTCAAAGTTATATGCT